>QDHC01001038.1:219623-248994 GCA_013186455.1 Papilio dardanus tibullus | reverse complement strand
CTGTGAAACGTTAAGCCGTACCTCCCCCCTCGTCCGTATCACCCCTTCAATAGAGAAACCGGTTAAATAAACATTGTATCAAATAAACTAATTCCGTGGAACGTTCGAGAATGGGAAATTGCACTTTTATACGACTCGTTACAAAATAGTTTGAAATGTTATAAAAGTAATTGCTGTCCAATTTATTTAATTAAATTTTTAGTTTTTGATACTTTCAATATTATCAGAGTTGAATGTATGTAGATTTTTTATATACAGTCGAACCTTGATAAGCGAGAGTCCAAGGGTTCACGATCTTTGTCTCGCTTAAAGAGGTTTCTCTCTAATAAAGTTTTTCGCTTAATCAGGCTATCCGCCGGGACCAGACTGACGAACGAGCAATTAGCCACCAGGATTCGCTGAAAAATCCAAAGCGACCCCTGCACATAGACACCTGCAATTGCAGATGCGTTGCCTACTGTTAATCTACGCGTCCTAAGCGTCCCCTCCCCGGCCAATCCACTTTTCCTTATCATTTCCTTATAAGGAAATGATGGGAAGAGAAAGTGGACTAAAATTAGGCCTCCGGCACCACACTCTTAGGACGAAACGCAGAATAGCTTCCATTTGACGCTTGTCTTCTGTGTGGTCGTGGTATTTAACCGGGCGAGCCGGACAATTCATGCTAAGATGTTAAAGCGGGCTCTACCACTATTAGCGGGCCATTGCGGGATATTGCCAATCGAAAGATACTTTGGATAACCTCCCTGTTGTCTCCTGCCAGTCGTTCGCTTGTATCTCAAGCAGGTTCACCTCCACAACATTTTCCCAAATTTTTATATACTTGAAAATACAAATAACATTGGTTACTATCATTAATAATATTTTCTTTTGTGACAGTCTACAAATCTCTCTTACCAACTTGTTTGTGCTTGTACTTGACGTGTCACGCTTCAGGAATCATTTACTTCATTTATAATACTGTCAACTGATAGTTTTTTAAAGAATATACCTTGTATAAAACTACAATAACAAATATAAGTAAATTGATACTTCTTTTGCAATCTGTACCATAAACTAAACCACCAACTACAATCGTGACACTCATGGTCAAATTCTAAAATGTAATTTAAATAAGTACTTTTCTTACTTACTTTAAAGTCCTATGTTCTCGAAGTGAGGTAGAGGGCGTCCACAGTGCGCCGCCAGCTCGCTCTGTTCTGGGCTCTGCGTTTGGTCTCGGGCCACGACAACCCGATGGCCTTCATGTCGGCCGCCACTGAGCGCTGCCATATCTGTTGTCTCGCGGTGGGTCTCCTCCTCTGTAGATTAAGGGTAGGCAACGTATCTGCAATTGCAGATGTCTATGTGCAGGGGTCGCTTCGGATTTTTAAGCGAATCCTGAGTGCCACTTGCTCGTTTGCCATTTTGTATTATTACAAAACGCACGCAGCGCGGAGTGTCAACGTGTGTTTGAAAGCTACCATCGAATTTTGTAAATAAAATTTTTATCCCTTTGCATGTAATATTTCATTTTATAAAGTTTAAAGATATTAAAATGTCTATTACAATCTAAATACAGCAACTTATGTTTTACTAATTAGTCATTAATTTCGCTGAACGCCGCCAATTCATTGTGTAAATGATTAATACTGACTCGAAGTTTATGTTGACTTTCAGTAATTTAAACAGTACGCGTTTTGTTAATTAAGCTGGTAAAGGACAGAAATATTTGAACTTATTACATTGTTTTAGTCTTATATTTAGAAATGCGAAAGGCTAGAGGAGCCGCAGACACGTTGCCGGAGTAGTAGGTGTTAGTAGGTACGGTAGTAGTAGGTAGTATTAGTAGGTAAGGGGTACTACTACTACTACTACTACTAGTAGGAGTAGAAAATACACTCCTCTCTCGAAGGCCCCTAATTCGTAACGGTATTTGTAAATACTAAAAAATGTGTTCTTTTAAAAGTAGAAATAAAACTGATAATATTTTTTTATTAAACTAGCTATTATGCGCGACTTCGTCCGCGTGGAATTAAATAATATAGTCTATGTTACTCGGGGATAATGTAGCTTTCTGATGGTGAAAGAATTTTAGAAATCGGCCCAGTAGTTCTTGAATTATTTCAATACATAGAAAAAAAACAAAAATACAAAGTTTCACTCTATAATATTAGTATAAATATACATTTCATATCGATTTATTATTTTTCTTTTGTTAGACACGACGAGGTGGCCGAGAGGTTAAGGCGTTGGACTGCTAATCCAATGTGCTCTGCACGCGTGGGTTCGAATCCCATCCTCGTCGGGATTTTTTGTCAATAAAAAAAGTGTTCTCTTTTACTATTTTTTCAAGCATGAAATAAAAAAAACTTATGTTATTCTTGTAAAATATTAATTATTTATTAATATTAGCTTCACAGGTTCTTTATTAATTTAATTTAAACAAACACTCGAGCTAACCAAACCAATTGAGTAAACAGTTCATTACTTCAAGGTAATGAACATTGCTGTATTAATTATATTATCTTTTTTGATATTAAAAAGTGGCAAAAGAGCAAACGGCCACCTGGATTCGCAGAAATAGCGATGCGACCGCTGCCCATAGACATCTGCAATTGCAGATTGCACAGATGCTTCGCCTACCCTTGGTCTACGGAGGAGGAGACGCACAACAAGAGGATAATTCCTCTTTCTATGAGTCCCCTTCCCACTTCACCTTCCCATATTTTCCTTATAAGAATAGGATAGGAAGGGAAAGTGGATTAAATCTAGGACTCCGACACTATCCTCATCAGACGAAACACGGAATTGCTTTCATTTGACTCCTGTCTTCTGTGTGGTCGTGGTAGTTTTAGTATTGAGTGACCGTGTGGTTTTTGTTGTGTTGCAGTATTTTAAGAGTAAAAACAGCTACAATATTACAGTGTTTAAAATGACGAATTGACAACCGGTCGTAAGGTGAAATGAAAAGCGGCCTATGAATACATAAATAAGCTAAATGGGTCGCGATCGCGACGCACTCTGTACAACTGTGTCAATTGCAGGAACGGTTTTGATGTTAGTTCATCTAAATTACAAATTTCACTCGTAAGTATCTTAGAAATAAATATTTAATATTCAAAGTAATGTCCGAGTGATACAGGTTAATATCATCGCATTTTACTAGAGATAGACTGACGAACAGACAGATTACATCTACATAAATGGTACGAAGGAATTCACAATTTAAGTGAAAAGTGTAATGTCTTCTGTTAAAACATTTGTATAAAACAGCCGTCTGTTCAAACGCCACTCAATATGTAAGAGCGTCTTACATGTTAAGTGCACGCTTAAACTCCAAATACGGCGACGCTTAAAGGGCCATTGGGCCATAAACATTGCGCCGATTCGGTCAATCTTTTTGCAAAAGAAAAAAAAGAGATCAAGGATATATTTTTCTGCAGTATTTCACAGTAACAAACTAAACATGTGACCAGGGAAGCAGAAGTGTGATAACAGTGTATCCGCAACAATGTCAGACGACAACAAACACGTTCTTGTTGTTCAGCTTTCCTTTATGTTCGTAAACAACTGACGGTGCGTTGTGTGACCGAGTTGCATTTTAGTTAGGAATAAAAGACCCTGATAAAAGAATCTTTGGAAACTTTATTTAACACTTAAACGATAATTTTGAAAATGACTCAAGGTATACCGTGCTAGCCGTGTACAAAACAGCCTTATGCTATCTCTATATTAATTTTAAATTCATATTACTTAAATACAGGCTCTTCTAAACGAAAGCTAAAGCCTATGTAAGCCTAGTAAAATAATTTATAAATAGTTCTAGTACATCCTGATTTATTTCAATAAATACAAAAAATACAAATATTTCTTCTTTATAATATTGTAATATATAACGTTCGAAATCTCTGTATATTTAAGCGTAACTTCCACTGGCGGTCTTCTATTCACATCGGTGCGATGTAATACGGACTTTGTATCATTATTCAAATATATTTGTACGATTTAGCATGTCGGGACAACGGTTCATTGAATATTCAATTGGTTACGGGATCGTGTTTCAGCTAAACTTGGATTGTAAGGTCGGAAATTAAATTATTACTCGTCCGTCAACCTTTGAAGAGTGTAGACCACATCTATCAATGTGGGTTAACACTGCTCTTAAATTCAATTAAATAAATCTAAAAGATCTGAAGATATATTTTAGTAGGAAAAAGATTTAGCTTTGAAATGATAATCTAGATTACTCAATCAAGTACCTTTGAAGAGTGTAGATCACATGTATTATTGGCGAACACTGGTCTTGAATTCAAATAAAAATATATTTAAAAGATCTGAAGATATATTTTAGTAGAAAAAAGATTTAGCTTTGAAATGTTAATCTAGATTACTCAATCAAGTACCTTTGAAGAGTGTAGATCACATGTATTATTGGCGAACACTGGTCTTGAATTCAAATAAAAATATATTTAAAAGATTTGAAGATATATTTTAGAAGAAAAATATTTCTAGCGTTGAAATTATAATCTAGAGAACGGGGTTTTATAAGAATATCCTTATATTTTAGAATCTTTTTTGTACATGTTTTGTGTGGTAACAAACATGTATTCTATTCTATTCTATTCTGTCCATCTTATGTTGGCATCAGTAACTATGGGAAATAGTCACTACGTTACGGTTGCGATTTAATATGGAAAAAACCCCAGACCCAAGGAAGACGGCAATATGCCATGGTCTCATGTCGGCGAACATTGTGAAGGTACAAGAATGCAGAGGTCGTGCGGAAGCTCAGTGCAGAGGTTCCCGGTATGTTCTACTGGAGATCCGGGGACCCTCGCAGTCGCACTACAGGATGGCTACCGAGGGGGTTTTAGTAAGTAGAAATCTCACATAGCTCTGTATTTCCCCCAAAAGGCAGGGTACCTTTGAAGATTGATGATGTTGTCTTCTTTATGGCTGCCTTTGATTATGATGATTATTGATGATGATGTCTTGTTTAAGGCTTTGAAGATTCCCCCCGATACCAAAAAAAAAATCTAGTATTTAGGTAGTATGACTTGTATGTTCAAGGTTATATTACTTTTATCGTTTCATAAATTCTCTCGATCGTATTTCAGGAAATTGGGTATAAACGAAAATAGGTGACGAACATAGCAAGCTCGTGTTTTCAATGACAATTTATTCGTGAACGAAATGTCGTATACAGAATAAATTTGTTCTGAACGTAGAGAGGAAAACAAAGGTATGGAACAGTGAAGAATACCAATGTTTCCAGCTTTTTGTATAAAATATTGCCTCTTTCACAGTTTTGCATACAAAATATTACTGTTTAAATTCAAAAGTATATTTTACGATAGATTGAACAGTCAGCAAACTTATTTATTTTATATTAGCTGGCGTCCGCGACTTTGCACTGAACTAAAATACATAGTAAGTAGTCTATGTGTTCTTTCAGATAGTGCTTTATAACTATTCCAAATATCAAGATTCGTTGAGCCGTTTCGGAGATTTTGGAGCTACAAGAAGCGTCCTTCAAGGAGCGGGCGTATCACTTCCAGATAGGTCGACAGCGCATCTGCGGTTCCTCTGGTATTGCTTATGTCCACGTGCGACGATTATCACCTTGGTGTTCCCATTGCTCGGTCTCCCCCCTTTCATATAAAAAAATATACCTGTAAACAAACATCCATCCATCGTAACTATTACATTCATAATATTGGTAAGATTTCCAATTTATCTAGGCTTTTTCAAAAGAGCTCTCTTTTACCTTTTGCGTTAGACAGTATCAAACACTTAGAAACACACTAAAAGCCCTGACAATGTTTGTGATGTTATAAAACCGCAATTGAAATATAATACGCGGTTGGTAAAAGTATATTTAAAGAGGTCTTACACAGGGATAAGAGTAAAAGTGGGAAGGAAGAAAGCTAGGTGGATTTGTGTTATCAAATTTTCAAAGGGTGCGAATCACTCGCGCCACCGCTCTTTGTAGTCGATGATTACACGACTGAATTTTTTATTGACTCCGACTAAAATATGATGGAGCGTTAACATTGAAGTTAGGAATTAATTTTGACAACCCTAATAAATACCGCAAATAAATAAACTCGAGATATCTTGGTTTGATCCACATTTAACAATACATTGTATACCAGGTCATGGTGCAAACTTTCAGGTCAATGATTGTATAAAGCTTATTCGAAAGGTTACGCTTACATGTATTTACTTTTTTAAATTGAACTGCAAAAGGATACGCATTGGAGCCAGCTAGTTAGGTGGAAGTCGACCCGATGTTGGTACTGGATTGTTAGCGCACGACAAATTTGATTGAGTGGCGCGCGAAGGGGTCGCTCAAAGGGAGCAGGGGGTAAGGGTGGGGATAAAGCGGCTCTCGGCTTACATCTCCCAGTGTTAGCGCGACCTCCGGACGCGGCGGACGTGTCGTGACCGCTTAAAGCGAAATACACGATACGAAAGAATCAGAAATTGTAAACTTTTTTAAATAATTAAATTACATTATAATGTGAGTGCTGACAGTAATTATAAGATTTGTAAAAGGTGTTTAAACATATCTATGTGATGTAATGGATGTAACTTTTTAATGGATTGAAATTTTTGACTTAATGTGATTATGGATTATAAAAGTAATATTGTGAATAGTTTTTAGTGGTAACTGTGCGGAGGTGGAGGCGGAGGCTGGCTCGCAGCCAACAAACATTGTATTAACCTTTATGTAAGTGGCAGATACTGCGTTTTCTATTCATAAAACATTAATGCCAGTCATCAGTTCACACTGCTTTTGCCAAGTTTGTATTGAGAATGACGAAGCCTGATGTATAGCAAGTCTAAGAAAATGTTAATCAAATTACAAGTCATATAATGAATCATTTTATATCTTTGAATTCATCATATCAGACAAGTAAAGTTGTAGATAAACCTTTAGAAATAAAAAAGCACAAACTGTGATCATGGAACTCGTGCACCGAATTGCTTTTATTCAAAACAAAATAAAAGTAATGATAGAAAGTAAATACTATTGCTCTCACTAATGTCCTTGTTTCTCTTGGACATAATGACGTTAACGAAAAGACGGTAAAGGGATATTTTGCAAAATGTTCCAGTTGCTAAAAGGCAACATAATTGCTGTGACAACGTTGGAAGTAATCTTTAACGGTCATGATCGGATTAATTTGAACACAAAATGTCGTAGACCTTTGGTTTTGGTTTCGTTAAATAAACAACTACCGTCGATGTCTTATTAAGGAATATTCTTACTAGAAAAATTATGTTTAGAGGTCTACGACTCTATTTAATCCAAAAAATGAACTCATGTAAGTTTGTGTGTTTGTATCATACGGCCACGCCTAGCTTTTTATAGAGTGTCATGATTTTTTTATGTTTTTAATATCAATTCAGGAACCTGGTTAAGACCTTGATTTTTTTTTTTATTTTTATGACGAACGAGAGGTAATTTACAAGTATCATCTGGTGGAACTCTTTAGTACTACCACTTGAAGAAAAGATACGCTTAGATTCTAGATTGTACAATTTCTGCTATATTACGCCCGGGAAAAATTGTATTTGCATTTCGCTTTAAAAATGTTGCCTAGATTTGTGGTTGCGGTTCTTTTGCACTTAACGCTAAGAATAGCTTTAAAATATCTGCAATACGGGCTAATTAAATACCAGTTTAGTTTCAAAAGGATCAATCGAAATTGTTGATTTATTTTCACGTTGGAAGACATATGGCGGCTTTTATTCTAGTGTGCTTCAGTCACTATCATCAATTCACGTCTGTTGTTTAGTTTTTATTAGGTTTTTCGTAGCTAGCTGCTAGCTGGTTTTCGTTTTAAAATATGATATAGATTATTTGTCATTGTCTTTTGAATTGAAGAATCTTCAAGTTTCGTTTTTGTTTAAAAAGTTCAATATGAAATATTCAAGTTAATGTTGAAGAAGAATACAGAATTCTACAAAATCTTTCGTATTTTCTAGCACTTTTCCCTCATGTAGGTCGAAAATCTAAAATCCCCGAGCCAATATTTCTGACACGAATTCTCTAAATCCCCATCTGTGAATCTTACATTGTATTTTAAATTGTCAATACGTTTGTTCGTCCACAAGTTTACGCTTCGTGTAATGATGTAAGAGTTACGATTGTAAAGGGAGCGGCTTTTGAACAAAACGATTTCGGTTTTACGAGTGTGGGTCCAACCGTAGGTGCTATTGTCCCTAACTGAGGTAATATATGAATAGCTGTTTCATTGCACATCGGTGATGTGATAAATGGTTTGGAATATAAAAATGTTGACAAGACAGACGGATGTTTTTGTTTTTCATTGCGTTTATAAAGATGACAGCATGGCAACCGCACGTGACAGTGATGCACTAACGGTGAGAGGTTGTGGCAAGCTGGTAGGGTGCCAGTTGGTACACCATAAACTGACTTACTTTAGTGGATGCTTACTTCATAACTGATGTAAGTCAAACATAAAAAAAACGGTAAAGTGTCAAATCTGATTTCGGATTGAGAACTATATTCAGTATTTTCATGCATTGCGTCTTCTGTGACTATATGGATTCATAATCCTAATGACTTGTGTTTTTACTTCTATGTCAATTTTGTTTAAAGTAATTGGATTTTTTTAGATGTGTCGTCGCTATAAAATTCCCATTGTCATTACTTTTGTATCACCCTATATCCCAACGTAATCACGTACATGTAATCGAGTTTGTAGCATATTTGAGCGGTCGTTGGAACACAAAGCTTTGCACGGAGCCAGATTTTCGCAAACAATGTCGTCTAACAAACGGCGAGGTGCGCCTCAACTTTGGGAATCGAGAGAAATTCGTATTCACTACCAAATGTACTTTTTCTTCCGTCGGGAGAACAAGTTCTCTTGAAGCGGACTGAATCAATAGAATTTCAAAAATGGAACAATTTCTTTTTTATTCGTTTGACTTTGGATGGTAAGGTGTCTGGTCTGGTAGGTTCAGTTGATCTGCCCTCGTCTCGGTGGACAGTGAAGGTGAAGGAAACACAGGGGTTTAGTGAGTGAGTATGCTCCCTGTCCCTTTCCCATTAGGTCACGGAATAGGGAGGAGTCCTACATACCCATTGTTTTTTTGCACAAGTCAGGATTGTATTCTTAACTGCATTCCCCTCCTAAAAAAGATTGAGTTGTAATCCTCCAGAGCCAAATGCATTTGCCTCTCTTTGCTGAGTTTTATAGGAGTACAGTCAGTTTGTTTTTTAATTTATTAATGTACAATTAGTGTTAATGGTAAAACGGTTTTAAATTAAACCATACATCTATTACGACTGCTTCTAAATTATCATTTTAATATTCTACAACATATGGGTGTACCTTTGAAGTTAGATGGCGGACCGTTTCCAATTTAAATTTAGAAATTCATACCCGAGCATATTTATGAAAAAAATGTAATCTAAATTATAAAAAAGATTTCCATTGTGTTCTTTCCATTATGCTAATGTTTTATAAAAATGTTGCCATCATTGTTGAAGAAACTTGTTTTACTTATTTCTTAAGAAAAACGACTTTCTTTTTTGTATTCATTAACATTTTACACAGTTTATAATTAATTACACTTTTCATTGTCTAAACTCTATTATTATCAAGTCATATCATCAATTTACTTGTAGGTCCTTGTAAACTATTTAACATCTCTGGCAGCTAACAGTGACCGCCTCTGGACATCTGCAATTGCAGCGGTCGCTTCGCTATTTTAGAGAGTCCAAGTGGCTGCTTGCTCGTTTGCCACTTTATAATATAAAGAAAATCTGTCTCTACTTCTAAGAAACCAATTTTACACATGTCAAGGACAGAGATAAGTGAATGAGATTCGAAACCCTGCTAATATAATAGAATACGATCTAGGCAAAGATACAGAGAAATATTTATTAACACATCCTCATTTAGACATAAGGAATATCAATAATAACATTTTCGATTACAACCTGCACCTCATTACCCATATCACGCGAAGCTCCATTTTTTCACGTCTCGTGCTATTTTTTGCGAATTACATTACGTGACTCCATTTCCTCATCTAAATAAGATCGCCGTTTTCATTACGAGTACTTTTAAATATTACATCTGTTTTATATACGATGTTAGTAAATGCATTTGTTAATCCTATTACTGTTTTTTTATGATTTATTAAAATCATAATAGGTTTAATTTTTTTTCATAATTATGCAATCACGATGCATCTTGCTTTAATTTCACTAGATGGCATTTTTCTTAAGTAAAGTAAAAAGCGATTTTTCATTTTATTCTATCCATTTTGAATTAATTTTTGATTGCTTTAGATTCGTACTATAAAGATATATTCAACTGGTACTTTTAATATCTATACTAATATTATAAAGAGAGAAACATTGTATTTTTATGTTTTTGTATATATTGAAATATCTCAAGAACTACTGGGCTGATTTTGAAAATTCTTCCACCGTTACATAGCTAAATTATCCCCGAGTATAGGCCATATTTTGTAATTCTGTGCGGACGAAGCCGCGAACAACAGCTAGTATTTTATATTATAGTTCTTATTTTATTCACTAAAGTGAGTAAATGTGACGCTGGGCGTGTCTGTGGCATTCATTACCGTCGCCAGTCATTAGCCGTCAGTCCGGTGAACTAATGACTACGTAATTAAATTATGCTCCCGCAACACGAATTTTCGTCAACGTAATTGCCTTAGTGCTTTACGATAGAGGGATCTGTATGTACATATACCTAACCAGAAGTGTATTTAGAGTCTTATGGCCATATTCTGAATCGAAATTCAAATATGTGACAACGCCTTAAGTGTCAAGACCACTACGATTTCCATACTTTTGACAACTGTTGCCATTCACTGTAAAAGTCGTCTCAGAATTCGTCCGTTTCTCTGTACAACCAATAAATTCGACTGTAGACTATCGATCCAAGACAATAGGAATCGAATGACACGTATTTTTTAATATGTGTCAAACCGTCTCAATATAACTGACGTATTTAGTTCAGAATCCATCCTAAGCCAGACTTTTTCAAAATACGATAAAGATTTATAAGGATTTCCGTTACAACTGTAAACTTTAAGCCGGCTATAGACGTTTAGTATTAACCGTACAATTTTTACTGACGTTCAAATTGACGTACACACGTCAATTTGAATTGCACAGTCGAACTGTAAAGTTCTTAGATTTGCCTACAAACGTCAGTTTAACTGCACAATTTGTGCAGTTAAAACTAAGCGTCTGTAGCCAGCTTTAGAATCTATTAAACGTATTACATATTCAAAAATGTTCTTTGATTTAAAAGCGAATTATAAATGTGACGTCTTTTCGTTCTTTAAAAAAAATGCTCACAAAAAGACATTAATTGTTTATCATAACTTCGTAAAGTATCTTTTTTAGAACATGACAAGCTGCTTTTCATCTTTATCACTGACGTAGGAATTGTTATATTTTCTACAATAAGAACAGTCTGTGGAGCTTTTGTGAAACTCTGACAAACTTTGTCTATTATGCGGTACGGATGTCTGTTTCCCCGGCGATAACATTCAACGTATAAAATTCAACTGAGTCGCACCGCAAAAACTCCACCGGTCTAATAAACACGACGAGTGGACTCGTTCAATGTACTTTTTATACGGACGAAAAGCTTGTACAAAAAATGTTGTCATCTCACTCATTGTCTTTAAAAAATCAGAGATAACAATATATTTTGTGTAGATGTTTCAGAAGTCATCATCATCCTGCCTTTGTCCTTATGGATGGTCGGCACAAACTCCTCCATACTTCCCAATCAGCCGTCATTTCTGAATTTACCCCTTTTTTCAGCATATCTTCTTTCACATAATCCATCCTTACTTTCTTATTTAGTAGATGTTTAAGAAGTATAAACAATAATTTACGAACAAGTATTTTTTTTAAATACATCGTGTGTGTCGCATCAGTTTCGAGATTTCGGACGGTCTTAATCCTCCTTGAATTTTCAACTATGAAAGCTACAAGCAAAAATATATTATACTATAGATGGAACACTCGAAGCCTAAAAGTGATGCATTTTCTTTGACCTCTGGAGGTCACACGTAGGGAAATTTACCCAAGTGTTGACCTTTACATTACATTTGCCGACATAGAAAGTCGAAAAACGTTAATTTACATTTGAATGAATGTTTTAGTTTATTCTTTTGTTTCTTTTTTTAAAAGCATATTTTCTTAAACTTGGGAAAAATTTCATGATACTGGCAACATTTTTTTTGTCAAATTACTATGAAGCGCTCCCTCTATGTATAATATCAGTTTCGCTACAAGCTACACAAGGTATTAAATCATTTACGCAACAACTAATTATTAGTAAGGTTAAACAATGTTATGTATTTATTATTTATTTAGTAATACATGACATGAGCACGTTCGTTAACGACTGAGGTAACATGAACGAAGTTAAATCAAGGCCGATTTCCGGCTCGTTTGGAATTACGAGCGTTCGTGTTTTGATGAATAATTAGGATGCTTCTAACAATATTGCATAATTTCCACACTTGTTGATTAACCAAGGTTTTTTACCTTTTTGGTTGCAATTGAAATAAATTTTGATACATTGAATATAAATATTTCAAATGACTTGAAAACAAAGAGGTAAAAAATATGTAAAATATTATTTAAAGTTTATTATTTATAAAACATTTTTTTTCACTTAAGTGATTTTAGATTTAACCTCAGCTTTTAACATTGAATTTTGAAGATCGAATTTATTTCAATTTATATTTTAAAATAAATAAATTTAAGCGAATGCTAAGCCAATTTGATTTCTAAAATAGTCTCACAACAAATCAGTTTTTGGAAAGATTTCAAAAATAATAAACCAATTTTTTTTGTAATAGACTATTCGATTTTTCCTTCTCAAAATACCCTTCTAAGAGTCAGTAACTAACTGAGTGACGTTGGGCCGGATTTTAACAACTTTGGTTGTCCTAAGTAGTTGAAATTATATCCTTTGTTCAACTAATTAGGGTAAAACAAATATGAGTCTTGTGACATCAACAATATTACTTGTGTCGTTAACATTACCAACTTCAATTTCATGCAAAGCTTAAACCGCTTATGTTTATCTCGCAGTAACGTTCCGTCATACAGTAAACTAATGTAAAGTTTTCAACATAATAAGTTTGAATTGTATCATTATGTTGAACTGTGTTTAATTTTATCAGCACCAGGACTTTAGAAGTTTGTCCGGTTAGATAGGAGCGTCGGTGGCTCAGGGGTTTAGCTCTTGACTTGAAAACTGCAGGTCCCGAGTTCGAATCCTGCCATGTACCGATGTGTTTTTCGATTTTCCTGACCCTCTTACGTTGAAGGAAAACACCGTCATGCCTGCACATATCGGTGAAGAAATTCAAAGATATGTGTGCAGTCACGCAAATTACGCGCTAGTGGTAGAGTTGCGGAAAATGGAGCCCATCTTGGGTCCAACTACATATTAAATAAGTAGCCTTATTTCATGCGAACTTCTATGTTGCTTAAAATAATGTTTATCTGCTACAAAGTTTGTCGCCTACAAAGTTTTAGCTATAACAATAGGTAAAAATTTCCTAACTTCATTCAAAATCCCTTAGCTGCCTTTCCCTGATTGGTTAAAATGTGAAGATGACATTATAAGTTCACATATTTTCCGAGTGCCATAATATTTTTGTAGACCTATAAGAAAATTATTTTAAAATGTTATTGTATTAATAAACAAGGGAAATAAGATTTAAATTTGATACGCATTACTTAAGAAGTCAATTTGAGAGAGCCCTTTCACCATTATGACAAGAGGAATTACTTGAAAAACCGAATATAAATTCAATCTGTTTCTTTGAGATAATGGAAACGAGATTGCCAACTGAGAGGTTTCTCGCTTTATCGGATCACGAATAAGCAATAATGCGGGCAACTAGGTCAAACATAATGTCAACAGGACGTTTATGTCCTTAAATATATGCTTGTACCAAAACTGCGGGCCACCCAAAGTGACTTTCTTTTGGCGATATCGCTGATAAAATCGACAAAAATGTATGAAACTGACAATGACATTCGATATGTCATATTTGTGTGTGATATCGAATGTCATTATCAGCAATGGTAGAGCCCACTTTAACATCTTCGCACGAATTGTCCGGCTTGCCCGGTGAAATACCACGACCACACAGAAGACAAGCGTCCCATGGAAGCTAATTCGTGTTTCGCCTGAGGAGTGTGGTGCTCGAAGCCTAATTTTAGACCACTTTCTGTTCCTATCATTTCCTTATAAGGAAATTGCTGTGGGTCTCCTCCATAGCTTAAGGACAGGAAACGCATCTGCAATTGCAGATGTCTATGGGCTGGGGTCCCTTCGGATTTTTCAGCGAATCCTGGTGGCCACTTGTTCGTTTGCCACTTTGTATTAAAAAAAAGCATTCTTGTGACCGGATTTTCTGTCATAAGACACTTGAATAAAAAGGTTAGTGTGACGTGACACTACGGGGGTATGATAGATAGGGAGATGACTGGGTGATGATATTTCTAAAACAGCAAAGGTAAATAATTAAATCTATACTAATATTATAAAGAGAGAAACTTTGTATTTTTGTATGTATTGAAAAAACTCAAGAACTACTGGGCTGATTTCAAAAATTCTTTCACTATTAGAAAGCAACATTATCCCCGAGTAACATAGGCTATTATTTAATTCTACGCGGACGAAATCACGCACAACAGCTAGTTAAGTATACAATTGAATAAGTTGATAGAATTATAATTCAAAAAAAGCACTGAGTTAATGGATACCCGTTTACATGTTTGCCTTATAAATATTTCAAAGTTATATCTAATAGTAATTCAAATAAGATTAAATCTATTTCCAACAGCATATTAATGCGGGTTACACAAGCTCAACTTTACTCTTGAGGATTAAAGGAACTAGATTTATCGAATATTTTATAAATCCCATCTACGAATGTGTGCATATGTCATGAATTGTGAATATGTAATATATTGTATGTTACCTTAAAGGTCACATTTTAAATACGTTAGAAAATAGCACGTTTTTTGTGAATAATTGAACCCATTGTGCAGTCAATAAGCAGATTCAATAAAAGTGGGGACAGAGTAAAAAATTAAGCTTAATTTTTTTATACTATAAAGTGGAAAACAAGCAAGCGGCCACCAGGATTCTCCGAAATAGCGAAGCAACCGCTGCCCATAGACATGTGCAATTGCAGAAGCTTTGCGTATCCTTAATCTACGGAGGATGGGACGCACACAAAGAGGATTTCTCTCTTCCTATGCGTCCCCTAATCCGCAAAATCAAGTTCCTCTTCCAATTATTTCCTTAAAAAAAAAGGGAGGAAAGAGAAACTAGACTAAAATTAGGCCTCCGGCACCACACTCATCAGACGAAACACGGAATCGCTTCCATTTCACGCCTGTCTTCTGTGAGGTCGTGGTATTTCACCGGGCGAACTGGTCAATCCGTGCAAAAGATGTTAATGCGGGCTCTGCCACTGTTAAAACCAGGTTTATATATATTAAGTACTAATAACCATTACGTCCATAGCCATTAGCTGCTCAACAAATCTCTCTTTAAATATTGCAGCTATCGTGATCATTTTTCTAAACAAGACGTTTGGCACGAGACGTTCGGCTTTCATTAGGGACATGTCATCAAACCTTCGCTTTTACATTAACGCCCTAATTAAACTTTGACCTTATTTTAGAATTAAATTTAATGGACTACTCACAATTTATTAAGACTCTAAATTAATTCATTTTGTATTAGGGCAACATTTTATTATCTTTTGAAGTAATAAACTAAGTTTTAAAAATGTTAAAGGTTGGCTAATGAACTTCTAAGTTACTTAGTTCTGGAAACAAATATTTTTAAAGTTATTTACACTCTTTTTACCCTTTTTAATACTATTTGTAGTATTAGTTCTTTAACCGCTTAGGCTTTTTGTACTAAAACCTGAAAAATTGCTATTTTATTTTCTAATGCTTTCTTCGCACCAGAATAGTATTTTAGTCGAGGAGCAAGTAATAAGTATTTGAACAAAGGATTTAGTAATCTACTCAACTACAATGTGGCTGTTCGGACCTTTAGTTACTAAATTACTTGATACTCGAATAATATACTATACAGGGGTTTATCCAAAGTACATTCTCTACTAAGCGATTCGATAGCGATCGTCAGAAATGTATAGAACCGACAACGACGTTCGATATCTTATAAGTGACAACCACATAACTTATCGAATGTCAATGTCAGTTTCATATATTTTTGTCGATTCCATCAGCGATATTGCCAATCGAAAAGTATTTTGGGTATCCCACCTGGGTCAAGCGAATTTCACTATACATTCTTTTTCTTTTGAAGGTTCGTCACCGCTTAGGAGATACGATTGTTTGAGTTTTATGTACCGAGGAACGTAATTAGAATGAAAATGCAATATTTAATTAGCATGTATCTTGGTAAATAATGTGTTAACTCTAAAATAATCAACTGTGACAAAGTAATTTCATTGTTTAATTGCGCACTCAATTCCTGTTCGCGTACAGTGCTCCGCACGTCAAACACAATCACGTACTTGTAACGGTACTAACCGTGCTGTTTATCTTGTGGTTCATTGTAAACATCGCTCCCCTACATTCAAATGACACAAGAGTAAACAACGTTGACTAGTAAATGAGGTCTCTCATGGTCTCCAAATGTAGGTTACATTTTCTTTGAATCTTTTTTTTTCTTTGTTCCCCTTATGAACGTCATTTGTTCATCTCTTTGGATTTATTATTAGATAGTAAGGTCGCTTAAGCAAGTAAATTCTGTTGGAAAAATGGTTGAATAATGTTCTGAATCATTTAAATATGTAACAGCGTCTTAAATGAGACCACGATTAAAGTCCATCATCCTGTCCTTGTCTTTACGGTCGGCACAGTATTTACTACTCCTCCATACTTTACTATACCAATTGCCATACATTTTGACGTTTATTGAAAGTGGAGATAAACTGTTTTTAATGGTTAATTTCCGTTCAGATGAAGTCTCAGGCAATAGCTAGTCTTAAATAAACACTACGTAACAAAGAAGAAGTTAAAAATGTAATGTTTCGTCATATTTAAAAGGATACGGCAACAGTTGAATAAAATCATATTTCAAAGCGTAGTTTTTAAAATTCTTTAATCAAAAACAGCAGTGCACTTCTTGATTACGTTTTTTTTACTGCATACAGTTATTATATTAAATGGGTTTATATTTTCCTATATGTTACCACTAGGGTTAATTTAGACTCCCGAGTGCCGCGTTTGACTTGAAAATTTAAATAAAATTGTATTTTCATTTAAGTTATTTATGTTTTCAATTTAAGTTATAACAGCTTTATTATGGCGCTAAAATTATGTTGTGAATGAATCTGAAGCTGGCTTTAAAAGGCACTCGAATTTGAGCGTCGCTTAAAATCTAAGTGGCGTCAAAATTAAACGAGATCGTCGTAGAATTTACAGTTTAAGACGCTCTTAAATATTGAGTGGCGTTTGAAAAATTTGGCCGTAAGATACCTTAAGTATCAATAAGCATTATTTATAAGAGGTGTCAAGATTCTGCAAAAAAAATATGTGATTACTCTTTATTATCATCTAAGTTACTTACTTTATTCTGTATTTTAAACTTGCTGTTGTGCGCGACCTTGTCCGCGCATTTAAAAGCCTATATTACTCGGGGATAGTGTAGCTTTCTAACGTTGGAAGAATTTTTGAAATCGACCCAGTAGTTCTTGAGTTAAGAGATAAACGAGAGTCCAAGGGACCGCGATATTCGTCTCACTTATAGAGGTTTCTCTCTAATCCGTGTTTCTCGCTTATGGAGAGTTCTCGCTAATCCAGTGCTCGATTATCCATTTTCGAATGTATACTAAACGTATGCTAGGAATCCAAACACATAAACTGCTCTGCAGTAACTGTAGTAACTGTGAATGTGATTTCGTCTCTCCCCGATCCGTCCACTCCATTTCATCCAGTATCTTCGGAATTACTCGCCTGCTACAAGCAATTCTTGTGCGTCGTTTCATTCCCCGACGCTTCCTTTATTCGACTCGGCTGATTGAAGTACCTTCACACTTTCGCTAGGAAAGAGGCAATGGGATCTGACTTTTTCGTTGCCAGTACGATGGTACAGTTGTTTATATCGACTTTACAGCACCTGAAAGTGTTTCCACTTTGTTTCTATTCGGAATGGACTGCGACCGGCTTTGCTGTAAACGTTTTTATGTTTGACACTTTTTATTGCTGTGGATTTTCTAGCGCTAAAGTTTTGGGTACCAGTAGTTTAAAAGGTAAACTAGCGTTAAAAGCTTAGTTGTTTAGTATTTGGGTGTAACCAGATGATCCTCATTTATTTTATCTCTTCGATTCGTTTGCTGTAATAATTAAAGTTTTAATTGAACAATCAACAAAATAAACCAACAGCTGTGTTTGTACTGTAAACATCAACAACGCGCGAATTTCTTGACACATTTAATTGTTATTATAACAAATGGTTTATGTTAATTAACCTAGCTGGCAGAACATTACCGTGACATTTAACAGCCAATAAAAAAAAACATTAATTTAAGATTCAAATCTTCGAAATGATGTAGTAGTAGTTCGAACCATGATGGGCTCCATTTTACGCAACTCCACGACTAGCGCGTATTTTGCGTGTATCTTTAAAATTGTTTAAGCCGCTACACTAGAGAAGGTCAAACTATCTGACATCACACATAACCCTAGCGTGATAAATATTTGCTTTATGGGTCAGTCGGGTCATAAAATATAATATGAAACAGTCACGTACGAAAGTAATAAAGATTAATACAAAAAAAACACAAGTAGCTAAGCATCTAGTATATTTTAATTATTACTGAAGACTACACATAAGGAAGATAAATCTACACTAAAGGAATACCCAAGTATAAGAGAATCTAAACTTGTCTTGATTATGCAATAATCAACTCTGAGAGGGGCTATGTGATCTCAAACACTTCAACATGAGCCACGCACTTAAGACATTCCTGAGGATCGGGTCGACTTAAGAGCTACAGTAGTAGGTAAAAGAGAAATAATAGGTCACGTAGAACGAATCCAAGAACGTGACTAATTATCCTTATTGTTTGATCGAGGACAGAAAACTTGTTCAAGAGTTTCCTCAACTTGTTAAGGACGTACTTGGAAATAGTGTCGTTGATAATTCGATTGCAGAAAGTTGTGCAGCGATGTTGTTTATAGCTGATTCTTGGTATATCTTGAGAAAATAGTTGTCAGGAACATGGACGCGGAGAGATCATTTGTTTTAAGCATTAATTTACAACTGGCTTTTGCTCGTAACTTCGTCCGCTTGGAATAAAAAAATAGCATTTGTTACTTGGGGATAATGTAGCTTTCTAATGGTGTAAGAATTTTTAAAATCGGCTCAGTAGTTGAGTTATTTCAATACAAACAAAAAACAAAAGTATAAAAATTTAAATCTTTCCTATCTAATATTAGTATAGATCAAATGCAGCCGTATTTGAATATTTTTTCCTACAGCTATAAACTTGTCTGTTGTATTATAGATTATTAGATATCAGGTGGCTTGTAAATGCAAATAATGAAATTGAAAGTTATTCTGCTTGAACATAATTTAATACTCTAGTTCACAAATATTAGAATACTATGCTTCCCAAAAATATAATCCACTTTTTTTATAATATTGTACAAAGCGGCAAACGAGCATATGGCCACCAGGAATCGCTGAAAAATCCAAAGCGACCCCTGCCTATAGACATCTGCAATTGCAGATGCGTTGCCTACCCTTAATCTACGGAGGAGGAGACGCACAGCAAGAGGATAATACCTCTTCCAAATATAAGTTACAAAGTAGCCAATGATTTGTTCTTTGAATATTACGTATTCTATACGATATTGCAATAGACAAAGCTTCTGCGATCATTATAAAGTTTTCTTTAATTTAATTCTTAAGTCTACTGAAGCCTAAAAAAGAGCTCAAAGGTCTTATCTATGCAAACATTTTGTAACAGTAGCAAAGATCTTTAATTTTTAATTCGCTTTGTCATACAATGACAATGGCCGGATTGAAAGCTTTTCACGAAAACTCAAGTAAATGTTAAATGAAGTGAAATTTTAAATGTCTCACATTAATCCAGCTTTTGACCTTCTATACTTTTTATTGTTAAGAAACTATCTTCTTTAATGTTTTCATTGCCAAGGTTGTATGTCATGTTATATCTATCTCTGTAATTCTCTTATAAAGAAGAGAGATAACAATGTTTTTGTCAATGAGACAGTTATATCTGATATTAAGCCGGCTACAGACGTTCAGTTTTTTAACTGTACAGTTTGAGCTGTGTAGTTAAAACTGACATACACACGTCAATTTGAACTGCACAGTCGAACAGTACAGTTCTCAGTTGTGTACACACGTCAGTTTTATCTGCGCAGTCGAAGTGTGTTGAAAGTGAGCGTCTGTTGCCGGCTATACGCATTTCACAAGTCTAGTTATTTAGCCTGTATTACACGGACGCTTATTAACATCGGCGTTAGGGTTTTTAACAATCATCTCATTACGAATACTGCAAAATCACTCTTGTTTCGTTCGATCAGCGCTCAAAATGCAACGCTGCACGATTGACATTTAAAAGCAGCTCCGTTTGAACAGATACATGGGAATGCACATGTTCTATCGCAACGCTTATATCGCGCGCGTTGAAAAAGCGCTGGGATTACTGTACAATAAATAGAATGAAAAATAAAATCAAAAGTAACAAGCCTACTAACTGCTACCGGATATAAATTTCAACTCCCAACTTTACTGTCTCGGTGTAACATTTTGTTGCGAAAGAGTTCTATTAGGTTCAATTTATCGGGTACAAAAGCAATTTAAAAAGTTTATCTAACATGTGTCGGATCTGGGTGATAGGAACCTTCGCCCCGGGGGATGCAACGTTTTCTTTTAACATGTAAAGCACGTTTATTGCTTTTTGCCACTTTTATATGTTCCTTAAATTTTAATACAATGCTCGTGTACTGACATAACCTAAAAAGGAAGTTTTAAGTTATATTAAACGTGAAAATGCTCAGAGCATGTTTAAAATTCCAATTTCTTTTGAAGTATCAAAGTTGGTTTTATGATTTAAAATCTTTTTACAGCATTTCATCAGCTTTCTTTAAAGCCTACAAACGTTCAGTTTTTTAACTGCACCGTTTTGTAGCGAGCTTGTACCGCTGTACCAAATTATTAACCCAAAATTTTACTTAACCCAAAATATATTTGTTAACTGCATTGTTAAAAATGACGTACACGCGTCAATTTAAATAGCACAGTGGAACTGTACAGTTAAAATTAAGCGTCTCTAGGCGGCTTAAGCTATAATTTACATGATTTGTAATATTTTTTCTTCTTTTGTTTCAGGTGACACACACCTGATTCTCGAAGTACTGACGTCATAGGGCACAAACTAGAATGTTTAGAATAAAGAAAATAAGACATCATAAGAAATACAAAGTACGATGAAAGAGATGACATCACAATGATAGAGGAAGGCCGAGATTCTTCCAAGCGAGCATTTTGCCACCAGACAGGTTTCGTTGAGGAGCCCAAATGTTGTTTTACAAAGAAAGAAGATTCTAGATTATTCTGTTGTCGGTGTGCACACAAAAGAAGAGCTTCGCCTCTCACTTGTTTGGCGATCTGCTTTCTCGTACTAACTTACAATCTACTCGGTGGATTCCTATTCCTTGCAATAGAAGGTGGCGTGACAACTGAAGAAACGTCCGTAGCCGCATCCAAACCGAATCCAACCCAGCAGGGCGGTGCAGAACTCCGATCCAAAACTGTCGAACGTCTCTGGTCTATTACTGAAGATTTGAATATTTTGTATAAAGAAAATTGGACCAAACTCGCTGCTAAAGAGTTAATGGATTTCCAGAAAGTACTATTGCGATCAATGCACAATTCGGAGGGAGCAAATTATGATCACGGTGCAGACTACAGATGGACGTTCTCCAGTAGTTTTCTTTATGCACTAACTCTTATCACTACTATAGGTAAGATTTTCATATTTATTACATGCAACTCTTCAACCCACTAAATTGCACCGCGAATAATCTTGTAGCTTTTGACATTTAAAAATCATTGACTAAATACCACTGTTTTATATCCGTCAAATAAAAATGCTAACCTGTCTCTCAGACCTACATAATAAGCCCAAAAAATTTTTGTTTCAACATCATATGTTTTTTCACAGGTCATGGAAACGTTACGCCGAAGTCAATAGTTGGGAAGATAGTAGCAGTGGCATACGCCTGCGTCGGAATACCAATCATAATGCTGTATCTATCAACCATCGGCGAGGCTCTAGCTAGGAACTTTAGAATTCTATACTCCAAGATATGCCCGACGAGATTCAAAAGTGGGAACTTTCACACCAAGGCTGAATGTCTGGGCCGGTACTCACTGCCGGCACTGGAGTGTAGACAGTATGTGGACTGTGATAAAAAAGGCAAGCTCGGTGACAAACAGAAGATAACACCGTTTCAAGCGGCGCTCAATTTAAACAGCTTAAGTGGAGGATATCACTGGACTTGTCGCGACCATACGAGAGTTCCGATAATTTTAAGTCTTTTCGTTATAGCATTGTACATAATTATAGGGACATTCGTGTTTCATACAACGGAGAAATGGAACTTGATAGATGGATGTTATTTCTCTTTTTCAAGTCTAGCGACTATCGGCTTCGGTAATCTGAGGCCGGGACTATACGCCGCGACAGTGTCGGCTAAAGCCGAGGACGTGGCCGTCGGTGTGTGTTGCGTGTACATTCTAGTAGGTATTGTGGTAGTGGCGATGTGCTTTAATCTAATACAAGAGGACACTAGTGCCGCTCTACGGAGTGTGGCCACACTGTGCTCGGGCGGGGGGAAGTCACGTGCGGTACACAGCGTCGAATGTGGAGACGAGAAGCTGTCGACGACGGTGGCGGTTTCCTGACGTTCAGCGGCGGCCGAGTGCGCGCCGTCCGTGTCGGGAGCGTCGCGTTCAGATAGGCGGCCGCAAGTCTCTTTCCGGGTAGACGGCTCGAACCCGACCAAGTTCAGTAGCCTGCCGCGCAGGAAGACGGCTGCTCTGGGCGAGGAGAGCTTCGTACGGGGCGTGCAGGCGCGTCGCTCCGCCGGGCCCGCGCCCCGCAGCCTCAGCGAGCTCAACTTGAGCGGCTCGAGGCGCGACCGCACTGTTACTTTCGAAGACGACCGCGCGCTCGCTGATGACGTATTCATGTGACATTGCTATGTAATACCTATAAGGACACGATTTGTTACTTAATAAACTAATGTTTTACAAGTTTGTCCTTTTATTTCTCCCTTGTTACTACAGTAACAATAGACTATAAAATGTAGTATGACCCTAAACTTTACCAACCGTATTAAAACTTGAAACTAGTATTTTGTGAGGTAATTCTGTAAAACAATTGATAATAAACATAGAAATAGCTAAAGCTTCACTATAACAAAGGCGTAAATGTATATCTCCAATAATTTCTGAAATAAACAAGGTGACGGCATATTAGAAGCGCCGAGTCAAGGTGAATGTGTTACACTTGAAGGTTGATAGATTGACTTGTCACGTAATAGTAATCAATAACAATTTACGTCTCATCGAAGATGTTGAGAGAATTCAGTTAATTGACATATTACAACTCTATGCCTGGTATTAATTACTCGTACTTTTTGAAGTATGTTTTGGTAAATTACTATGAGCTGCAGTTTAATACGGGTAAGTATTTCAATGGTAAGTTTTTATTTTAACTATTTATTACTTTTTGAATAATGTTAGGTACTGCAAAATACCTGAAAATGCAAAAAATACATTCAAAACACGTTTTTTAAAATTGACTACAATATTTTCATAGAATACATAGCTTGAAAATGAAATAGTTTATTGAAAAGCAAAATTGAATAAACACATGCAAAATTTATGGAAACTAAAATATTCGTAGCAATAATTGCGTTCACTGTTGTTGTGTTAATATAGATTTTTACGTTTCATAATTTGAAAATAAATATAAAATAATTGAGAGATGAATATATTTATAATTCTTTTTAAAAATATTATGATCATTTAATTTTATCCTCATAAATATTTTCGTCAATTTATCTTGTAAATTTATTATATTTTACTCACCAAGACCGTTAACGATGAAATTTATTTTCTTAAAATGCGGTGAAACGTAAAAAAAATATCTAAGTTACCAGCATGACAAGATTACTTCATTGTGTACGTTCGTTCGAAAGGAAAATCTGAGCGGACGAGCAAATTACGAATTACAGGCCTAAATTACAAAGTAAGATTGATGATAAGTTGGTGAAGGACAAAAGATGAGGCAAATGTAAACGATAATATACCGTCAATCATGTGGAAGACTTTGTATAGTGTTAGAACTAGTAAGACATAATCTTAGCTTGCAATATTTGCCATTTCTCGCAATATTAGCCTTTATTAACATATTTGCCTCTATTTGCTTATGAGTCTAAACTTGCATCCAAGAACGTATACATCGAAATCTGACTACAAGATAATGATTGTAGCAATTTTACAGTTGACATGGTTGTATCAATATTTGTGACCCCCTAATCAAAAGTTTGGATACGTGCTTTCTTGCACCTTTTTTATTTTACATTCGTTCTGTGATAAACTTTCTGGCAGGGGTAGTAAAAGCAGTAATTTCGAAATGTCACAAGATCCAAAAAAAGTTAGCTAATAGTTTGCCGACTGTTTAGTCTGTAGTATATGCACTCCCACATCGGTCGATAAAAAAAATTTAGTCTGCGAGGCCGGTTAACACCTAGTAAATTGACAACATATATATTTACCATTTTATTCCAAAAAAATGCATAAAGTACTGCATAAAGACAAATAAGTCGTCAATTATACTATACTGGAGGACACTTGGGACTAAATAAGATAGACCAGGGGTCTCATTGGACCAAATTATGTATCATAAGAAGTACCAAGAACAAGGATATTCTGTATTTTGAAATAAATTTTATGAATGTACCAGTACCAAACTTAGAAAGTACAACAGTAATAACGTTGATTCTCATTTCGGAATAAAGCGGTTAGACACCAAAAAAAAATTGAAATTTTAACTCCTCATTTCTCATACTTTATTCCACTCGTCGCTTGAAGTTGACTAAAGTGCGAAAATGTTTAACATTTTAGTAGAAAATTGAAAGAATCCGGTTTTAAACTGACTTTACGCTTTTCAGTATCATGAATTATGCATTAGCTGTATTCAAAAGTCTTTGTCGTGTTCTTTGAAATACTTATAAGGAATTCAGTCTTATTTGGTGCCTTTTATGTTAATGATACTGTACAAGGACGACGAAGCAGTTTGTAAAGAAGATTACTGTGCGAATTGCTCTCTGATTCACTTGAAACAATTGTAGTAAACGAGAACATCAGTAGCAGAATACCAATTATGTACATATACAGCTTAGATTCAACCATCGAAATATAACGGAGGAACGTCACATTGCATACTGGCCAGTTGCTTTTAAAAATATATTTAGTTTCTTTTTTCATTAATTTTGTGAAAAAAAGAATTAAATAGTTGAAATATTATGACAGAATTTGTTGATAGTTTTTGTTTAGATAAAAAATAAATCATAAATCTTGGTGCTTTATAGACATTTAAGCTTGCTACAGACGGTCAGTTGTAACCGTACAGTTCGACTGGGCAGTTAAAACTGACTGTGTGTAGGGAAAACTGAGAATTTTAGAGTTCGACAGTGCAATGAAAACTGACGTGTGTAGGTACAACTGAGAACTGTGCAGTTCGACTGTGCAGTTCACAGTGAAAACTGTACAGTTAAAAAAATGAATGTTTGTAGCCAGCTTGTAACGGGGTAACTACTTTGGTAAGGTCTATTGACAAACTTTCATTTTGTACTGAGAAAGTAACATTGTTAAAAATAGTAAACTACTTTACCTATTACAATAACCGTTACACAGTATTACACAATTTTGTAAATTACCTTGTACACTGCTTACACGTTGGTATAATCTTCTATTAAAATAACTTTATTACTTTCATATTATGAAGAGGAAAATACTTACTCCACTAGCGCAACGACCCTACGAGGGCCTTGGCCTTCGACACAGGAGAGACCCTGTCAGTCATTCGTGTGTAGCTCAGGCAGGTCCAGCTCCACCGCATCTAATACTAATTAACATTGTCTTATAACAAGCTGTTGTTCGCGACTCCGTCCGCGTGTAATTTAAAAATATAGCGTATGTTGTTTGGGGATAATGTAGCTTTCTAACAGTGAAAGAATTTTTTAAATCGGCCCAGTAGTTTGCGAGTTATTTTACGACTTAGGGTCCTTCAAGAAGCGAGCTTATCACCTCCTCAAAGGCCGGCAACGCATCTGTGGTTCCTCTGGTATTGCAGGTGTCCATGGGCGTCGATGATCACCTTGGTGTTCCCGCTGCTCGTTTGCCCCCCTTTCTTATAAAAAAAAAAATATAAAAATCCAATTTTTCTTCTTTATAATATTAGTCTTATCTTAACGCAAAATACGCGCTAGTCCTGGAGTTGCGGAAAATGGAGCCCATCATGGGTCAAAACCTGTAACCTTTTAACCTTATCTTTAGAATATTAGTAAACACAAGCGACTCACCCCGGCTTCGCATGGGTGCAACGGGTACAACGTTCTCTGTTTATCTGTAGTGTATTTAGTATCAGCATTGCACCCGTGCGAAGGCAGGGCGGATCGCTAGTTATACATGAAAACCTTCCTTTTTAATCACTCTATCTATAAATAAAAAACGCATCAAAATCCGATGCGTAGTTTTAAAGATTTAAGCATACTTAGAAATATAGGGACAGAGAAAGCGACTTTGTTTTATATAGTGATTA
Organism: Papilio dardanus tibullus; assembly: GCA_013186455.1. Classification (NCBI taxonomy): domain Eukaryota; kingdom Metazoa; phylum Arthropoda; class Insecta; order Lepidoptera; family Papilionidae; genus Papilio; species Papilio dardanus. Next base: position 222,036 of record QDHC01001038.1, on the reverse strand, counting down.
TTTTGGTCTTTTCAAAGAGATTACTTGATGAAGTTACGGTTAAGTATTTTAGGAGCGTAGACCTACTTTTATAAGCACAATTATGAATTCTAGAGTAATTACTCAAAACTTTACAAACAGTAAACATTAATGCTGTAAGTAAATATTTATTATTTAAATTTAACACAATTACGGTAAATTAAGCATTTGCGACCGACTACGGAGTAAACATAAAGTTCGCTAACAAAGTCAACAGCTTACGTGCTTAGCAAGTAAAGGCACCTTTTAAAAGCGCGTTAAGTAAATTGACGTGACTTAATTATGTTAGGTCATGGATTTTCAATTAAATGTCTTATGAAAGTTACTTAAAAACTATTTTAGCTTAAATTAAGTTAGAATTAATGTACGAGTACGTTAATTATTAAACAGACTTATTTGGTTTTCTGACTTTCATCATAATTATCTATACTAATAAAGTGGAAAGAATTGTATTTGTGTATGTATTGAAATTACTCAAAAATAAACGGGCCGATTTCAAAAATTCTTACACTGTTAGAGAGCTTAACATTACTCTCGAGTAACACACTGTGTTTTTTTTTATTCCAGGCGAACGAAGTCGCGTCCAACTGCCAGTATTAAATAAAAACGAATGTTTAAGGTAAATTCGGAAGACAGCAAATGGGCAACGGCAGTCATAACGGCAAGCAAGGCGTGCATGCAAGCAGCATTGACAAGAGTTATAGTCATATCGGTTTGATTTAGTCCCCATCGAGGGGCTCGGAGCCTACCCTAAGGGTTGACTAGGCCATAGTCATCGCTGGTCCAGTGCGGGTTGGTCGACTTTACACATATCTTTGAATTTCATCACATTGTCATCGTAAATTGAAAATAAAGGAATAAAAAACCATTTAAAATACATTTTCAGAGTATTATAGAACTTTATGAAAGCAACGTATGAAGCTTCATGATTGAGAACTAAATCCCATTTGAATTGAGTTCAAAAAAAAATCAAGCTATGAAGTTTTGAAATCGATAGCTCAGTGATGTTGAATGTGACCTCGATTGTACATATCGGTATCTCGCTTTTATTAATAGAGAGTGAGAGGGATGATAATATGTTTCCGTAGCAGTGGAAAGCTGCGGTGACTGCGTTCGTAATTGCAGTACAGTCACGTAGAACGTGGCAATTCTATCAACAAGGTGCACGTGATGTTTACACAAACAGACTACATTACATTAAGAATTAATGATGAGATAATTTCAGACTTTAACAATTAAATGTTTATTACTTTCGATAATAGATGGCGTTAAATTTTGAATACATCACGTTATTGAAATTCCTGTTCTTAGGAGTTGCATGGAAAACATACGCTACAAAGCAATCGATAGCGAACATAAAAAATGCATGGAAGCGACAACGACTGACATTATCAGTTTCATACATTTTTGTCGATTCCATCAGCGATATCGCCAATCGAAAGATACTTTGGGTCACTCTCCTGTTGTTTTTGTTTTATTTAGTTACTTTGGATTATTCTTAGTATCAAAGAAGCCGTAATATAATATTTGTTCAATGAAAACAAAATCTAAGCTAAGAAATACAAAAATGTATGAACCACTCGTTTTCAGTACATCGTAAAATTCCTTGATTGTACCCAGTCAGTATATTATTCACTTCAGCACCTTTTCAAGTGTCAGAATACATATAAAACTTTATTGACCCTCTCTAGAACAAGGGTCTGAGGATTTATCTTCCCTCAAACGTACAAATATATCGGGCAATACGTTTATACAACTTTTAAGCCAGCTACAAACCCTAGCGTAAAAACGTCAATTTGAACTGCGCAGTCGAACACTATGGTTCTGAGTTACACCTACACACATCAGTTTTAACTGCGCAGTTGAACTGTACAGTTAAAACTCAGCGCCTGTAGCCGGCTTACTTTAGACACAGAATCTGTCTTTCTCTCATCTGATGATAGAAAGACTTTAAAGAGCATAAATGTTTTTAACTAACTTACAACACAAGTAAGTTATTAATTCTATACTAATATAAAAAGAAAGATTTGTATTTTTGCATGTTTATATAAATTGAAATAACTCAAAAACTACTGTTCCGATTTCAGATCTTTTACCATTAGAAACCTAAGTTTTAAAATACTTCGTAGACTAAGTGGCGAGCATTAGCTAATTGTTTGTACTAAAAATACTTAGTATCTACAGTCTTGTACAACATTATAATACCAAGACCAAGACACCAAGAGATACCAAGACTTAATATTGATGTAAAGAAATTCTTTCAACATTATCTATATACATACATATGTATATAGATAATGTTGAAAGAATGAAGAAAGAAGAATAAAAGAGTAGACGGGTTTCTTAAAATCAGCGCACAGCCAAAACTACTAGGTCTAGAGACTTGAAATTTTGT
>QDHC01001038.1:192703-206276 GCA_013186455.1 Papilio dardanus tibullus | reverse complement strand
TCCTACAGAAGATCAGCACAGTATGTCCTCTTCCATACTTCTTTATCAGACGTTACATCTGACTTCTCTTCTTAAGCACGTTCTATTTAAGTCCAACCGTACTTTCTTTGGTCTCCCATGTACAATCTCATCACTTTCGTGTTCATAAGCTTATCTGTTGTTTGCAACTACGTCTACTTGGAATTAAAAATATAGCCTATGTTACTAGGGGATATTGCAGATTTTTAATGATGACAGAATTTTTTAAATCAACCCAGTAGTTCTTGAGTTATTTAAATAGATACAAAAATACAGAGTTTTCTTTATAATATTAGTATAGATGACTAAAACCACTTAGATGTAAGGGTAAAGCCTTGTATGCACTAGTATAGTATTTTAGTCGAGTAGCAAGTAGCGAGTATCCGAACAAAGTATTTACTAATCTACTCTACTAAAATGTTGCTGTTCGGACACGTTTAGTTACTAAATTTATACCCTAGTGCTTAGATTTAGGCTTAAACGAGTCCGAACAGTAGTAAATCCTCTGTTCGGATTAATGCTACTAGCTACTCGACTAAAATACTATCCTGGTGCGAACAAGGTTATAAAGCTAATTGGTCCCCATCTTGACAAGCTGTATCATCTACATTATCATCACCAGCTTACTATACGTCGTCACCAAGAGGCGCTTGCTAAGGTGTACTAGGCCAAGCTGTATACTTACTTAAAGCCTAAATCCCCGAAGTGGAGCAGTGGGCGTCCACAGTGCCCCGCCAGCTCGCTCTGTCCTGGGCTCTGCGTTTCATCTCAGGCCACGACAGCCCGATGAGCTTCAACTTCTAAAACTTCTAAAAATATTAACCAACTAAGGAGACATATAGAAGTTTGTTATTCCAGTAGTAACATAATAACAGTCTAAATTGTTATTACTTGTTCAAACAGCGACCATAAATGTACACAAATGGTCAACAACTTCAGCGAAAGGTTAATTAATAGGTAATAAAGGTAAATTGGTAAAGTTTCCATCTAATCTCATGATGTTTATTCCAACCAACGTATCACGAACTTTGCTATTAATTAAGGGGGTTACCCTACGCTACAAAGAGCTTCGATATCGAACTTCAAAAATGTATAGAACTGACAATGACGTTACTAGTGAGCCAGACAGAAGAACGTAGATCAAGAGAAAGGTCAAAATTAAGATGGCTGGATGACGTCGAAAAAGATATTAAAAACATCAGAGTCAAAGCATAGCAACTCAAAGCCTTGAGTAGGCAGAAGTGGAGGAATTTACTGGACCAGGCCCACCCGCGGCTGTGATGCCTCAGATGCTGATAATGATGAAAATGACGCTCGATATCCAACACGTGACAAGCCATGACTTATCGAATGTCACTTTTAGTTTCATACATTTTGTCGATTCCATCAGCGATATCGACAATCCAAAGATACTTTGGGTAACCTCCAAGGTCTTATACAATTGGTAGACTATAATTATGATTTTTTATGTACAAATTTTTAGAAACATTTTTTGTTTGACACATTCAAAATCGCATGGGAGTCCGTAGAAAGAGACAGGTATAGAAATAGTGTATACGGTATAAGGACAAAAAGAAATCGCATACGGAGAAAGGGACCCAATATTTATGTCACTGTCTTTTTTTTTTATATGAGAAGGGGGCAAACGAGCAGCGGATCGCCTAAGTTAGTTGATCCGACGCCCACGGACACCTGCAACGCCAGAGGAGCCGCAGATGTGTTGCCGGCCTTTGAGGGAGGAGTACGCTCTTTGTCACGTTACGTATATTTGGTATAAATGTGTCTCACTCTCTTATTTGATCTGTTGTCGTATTTAATTAGCATGATGGAGCCGCTTAAAACAAAATTCTTAAGTATAAGGATGACCACACTGAGTACTGTTTTTTGAAATCATTAACCATGAGTCATCTAATTTCATTCGAGTCATTCTCTGGTCCCGATAAGATACCTCCATAAGTGAGATACTGCGATTAGAGAGAAACCTTTATAAGCGACGCAAATATCGAATATTGCTTAACCGGGTTCGACTGTTTTTTACAATATTATCAATTTTACTTTATTTAATTAGACTTATTTTTGACAACGGCAACGAATAACAAAATCCATTAGTTACTTTTAGCTGAGAAACAAAAACCAATAGAAAGAAAAACTCTTAAGCCGGTGTTAAAAAGCTTTTTAATGGATGACTCTGAAATATTTTATTAGACAATGCGTCAAGGAGATAAAATATTTAGTATAATTTCTGTTTTAATAGCAGTCATTTTAATAGCATAATATTAGTAATCGTTTTATACCTTACTAAGAAGGAATTCATACTCCTTAATAATGACCTAGTAGTAGTTCGACTCATGATGTCTCCATTTTCCGCAACTCCACGACTTGAATCCACTCCACTGCACGATCTTCGAATTTCTTCGCAGATATGTCCAGGTTGCATCATGACTTATATTAAATATTAATTTCCTATAGAATTGACAGTGTCGTATAAAGTATGTTTTCTTTATTACGATTTTCGTAAATGAAGTTAAAATTAATTTTAATTTGGGGACATAAAACTTATTCTTTAGATCCCTAATTAACAACGTAATCATATCTTGTTTGTCGCGCCTTTACAAATTTAATAATATCACTTGAATTTTCTTCTAAGATATTTTAAAAAGATATAAAGAAAACACAAACAAAAGGTTTTTAAATGATTGAATGCGGATGTCTACAAAGGTAGAGAAACACCAAAAATGTATGGATTGATTGTGAGAAAGACCAATGCGTAAGAAGGAAATTCAGATATGACGGCTGATAAAGGCGTATGCCTAATTTTAATCGACTTTCCCTACCTGTCATTTTCTTTTAACAGTGGTAGAGCCCGCTTTAACATCATTGCCATCTCACCACAAAGAAGACACGCGTAAAATGGAGGAAATTCTGTGTATCGTTTGACGAGTGTGGTGCCAGAGGCTTCATTTTAATCCACTTTCCCTATCTATCCTTTTCTTATAAGGAAATATTAGGAAGATGAAGTGGATTTTGCGGGGGAGGACACGCAAGAATTATCCTCTTGCTGTGCGTCTCCTCGTCGCTGTGCGATTAAGGGTAGGCAACGCATCTGCATTTGCAGATGTCTATGGGCAGCAGTCGCTTCGCTATTTCATCGAGCCCCTTGCTCGTTTGCTTCTTTAAAAATAAAACAATATTAGTTCTTTTGTCATAGTAAATGGAAACAATAGTTACTATTAAGGGATTATATTTAGACATCAAAGAATAATATTTCATATTTAAGAAAAATATTGAATATACTATCAAAATATTATTTTTCTCTATTCTTTATTCAACCTTGAAGAAGGGCTTTCACAACCTTTTCCCAGATTTTGTCGTAAGCTTTTTCGGACAAAGGTTTTAGGTACGCAAGTCCAGATGAAAACGTTTTTTAAATGTTAGATTTCCTGTATATAGACATATAAATATAAGTTACTAGCTGTTGTGCGCGACTTCGTCCGCGTGGAATTAAATAATATATTAGCCTATGTTACTCAGGGATAATATAGTTTTTTAATGGTGAAAGAATTTTTGAAATCGGTCCAGTAGTTCTTGAGTTATTACAATACAAACAAAAATTTAAAGTTTCTCTCTTTATAATATTAGTATAGATATAGATTTATTTATTTATAAATACAGATTAATTATTCTTTATTATTATTTTTGTATGCATTGAATTAACTTACTCGTAAGAACACTGGGCCAATTTGAAAAATGTCTTCCACCGTTAGAAAGCTACATTATCCTCGAGTGGCAATGCTATATTTTTTAATTCTGCGCGGACGAAGTCGCGAGCAACAGCTATTGTTATATAAAAATTACAAAACCGATCATATATCAACTAAATTAGATTTATTTAAATTTATAAAACTTAAATTGAAAAAAAGAGATCCATTTCATCTGTCTGACCTTTTCGACCTTAAAAGTTTAAGTAGTAGGTAATAATTTTCTGAGAAATAAAATTAATATTTAATTTAACTAAAATTAAGAATTATTTTACTTGCGACCTCAAAATTCTTGACACGAGTATTTTATTCTCCTATATTTCTCTTATTTGAAAGCTTTTTGTTATAATGAAGAGTCTAATATAATAAAAACTTTTACATAATCTTCATCAACATAGCTATCTTATTTCAATAATATTCGATCATCATTAGATACTATAAGTAAGTTACTATCGAAAATAAAATCAATTAATTTGCTACATTTTATTACAGTTTAAAATCTCGGTGGTAAGTTATTGAACAATCGATATTTCAAGTTTTACGGTAACATGTTAGTTAAAATAAAGTCTGTCTGAAAATGGCCCCCGTGATAGAGAAATGAAGGAGTAAGTGGTTAGCATGGTATGGACACGTTATAAAGAGGGAAGTATGGCATGTAACAAGGAGAGTTTTAAGTATGAATGTGGAGTTACAACAATAAACAAGGGTGTGACTGAGATGGCGGAGGATAGGATTTTTTTTTTGTTGACGCTGGGGAATGCTTTTATACACTTCGCCGCCCCTGTTGCGAGGGCAGCAGGGACGGCTCCGTGCGGGGCTCCCAGCCTAAGGATTTAGCCCGGACCACCTGCTAAACCCCCGCGGTGTTCCGCCGTCTCCTTACCGGGTCGTGGAGTCCACTGTGAGTATATCCACGACCCGGCTAAGGTCCCTTGGTTGGCCCGGCGCGTGTAGGGAAGAGGCTTCAAAAGAAAGCCTAATGATACCTCCCTCTAATAGCCTCTCCTCTAATGATTCCTCCCCTCGGAATATGAGAGAGGAGGCAACCGCCAGCGGAGGATAGATTAACTTGAATGACAAAAACCTGCTTGACCCTACGGGAGTAGATGAGATAGTGGAGATGATTACGAAGTAAGTAAAAATAAAATGTTACCAACGATACTCGGATGCGGCTAGTTAGAAACTACTGCGGTAGTTGGTTTGTTGGGAATTAAACTAGATTTTAAACTTGAAGGGATTTTTCAGAACTAAAACTAACAGAAGTTTTACTCAAAGTCTCGTAGCCGCAGACCAGTTCGTTTGATCTTATTCATAGATAGTTTATTTAATTTTGATAAAAAATAGTTAAGTAGCTACTTAGCTAAGTTACTTAAACCTGATTAATTACTTAATGTATTTGCCCATACAAATTTATAGAACTCTTCACCAACGTGAGATGTAATTGTTGGATTTTACCTCAATGCAAATAAGACTTGAAAAAATAAAAAGCGTTAAAATTAACATTTTGGATACATGCAAATTAGGGTTAAATGTAAGCAGAACGGTTGAACGTTCGTAAAATGGTATTTTGAATACCAGGCGACCATAAAATTAAGTGTATTTAATAATGCAATGCCGCGAACAGCAATGAATTCAGTTCACATTATACAATGCATGAAATAAATTGCACCGGCGAAGTTCAGAGAGCTTTTGAAATGTTAATATCGGAGTGCGGCTGCGCTAAGTCACAGACGAATGTGATAAATGGAATTATTTTATTGTATTATGTATATAAAATCATTTATGTAGTAACGATATTTTTCATACATTTATTCCGACGTAAAAGGTCGAATCTGATAAGGTGTATCTTAAAATATTGTGACTTTCGTAGCATGGTCGTGTGTGTTTCTTCTTCGGGTTAACACGGCTACAAACGCTGTGTTAATTGCATAGTTTTAACTGTACAGTTGAACTGCGTAGCTAAAACTGACGTATAAAGGCAAAACTGAGAACTTTTTTTCTTTTTTTCTGAGATCGTGCATTTCGACTGTGTAGTTCAAATTGACGTGTGTACGTCAGTTATAATTGTACAATTAAAAAACTTAACATCTGTTTCTGTGTCTGGCTATAAACGTTGTTTTTTTATAATTAATTCTGGTGTCATTAAATTCATTTTTAATATTTGAAAAAAATCCGAACAAAAGACGACACCCCGGAGTAAAACAACGAATTCAGACATTAACAAAACAGATATTTCACTTTTTAAAATTAATATTTATTATGCTATTTATGCTATAATTGGTCATTGGTCATAGTCTATATCTACATCTATACTTCTATATCTATATCTACACTAATATTATAAAGAGAGAAACTTTGTATTTTTGTATGTATTGCAATAACTCAAGAACTACTGGACCGATTTCAAAAATTCTATCACCGTTTGAAAGCTACACTATCCCCGAGTAACATAGGCTATATTTTTTATTACCTCGTGGACGAAGTCGCGTACAACAGCTAGTAAATTATATTTTCATTTATTACATACACGCTAATTAAATTCACCTTTTAAAAGGAACCAAGTAAGACACAATACAGTTACAATACTTTACGTTGTCTGTGATATAAAAATGAAGATCTAATTTAGAAAGCACTCACGCGCGATATCTTATTTGTTCCTATTTGTAGTAATGCGACACATTTCAGACGTAATATAACTAGGGCTGTCCACTTTTAAAACAAGACCCGAATACTGCCCACGAAAAACAACGGGTCCTGTGAAAGGTTTGCTCCTTAGCATAAGACAAAAAACATTGTTACCTTAGCTGACGAGAAAACCGACATCTAGTAAAGCCTTAGAGGCTACAGACGTTATGTTTTTTAACCGTCCAATTTTAACTGTGCAGTTAAAACTGACGTGCACACGACAATTTGAACGGAACAGTCGAATTGTACAGTTTTCAGTGTTGTCTAGATACGTCAGTTAAAACTGTGCAGTGGAAACTGAGCTTCTGTAGCCGGCTTTAGGGACTTCAACCACTCTGACCCGAAGACATTGATGTCTGAATACGCGCTATGCTCCGTGTCGTCATAGGTGACAACCCTAAGTATAACTGAGTTACGAGAAATTGGGACGTATGAATAATACGGGGCCCCATGAAATTGATTATCCTTTTGCTTTTATTACATTTTTTTTATTTTAGAACATCATATATGTCAAATCTTATACCTGTTGTATTTAAAATAATAATGAAGAAAGCCTGTAATTAAGAAAAAAAAATCTTAACCTAAACGGTGTAAACAGATGTCACTACACTTTTGTTATAGATTTTCTAGCGCCATCTATAATAATAAAAATATAACTATAAGCTTGCATTCACACTGACAATTTTTTAAAGCCGGTGTTGGCCCTTTTTTAACGATCTCATCGTTACGTACATTGCCTAATCAACCTTGTTTTGTTCGCCTCCGTCTGGACAGATACATGGAAATGCATTTGTTCTATCACATCGCTTTTTTAACGCGCGTTGAAATACCGCAAGTTTGAATACGAGCTTACACACGTGAACAACACTATTGATAGTGGTGTAATTTATGATCTTAAGTAATGATATTGCTTCGGGATGTGTAAGCGATTAATTGTCATTACACATAACCTCAATGTTGAATAATTTGCCGCTGATAGGTAACACGGTGCAATTTACATAATTCATGTAACACCTGACGGTAATTATTTCGGAAATAAAGTTTATTTTTATAATGATTTATAGCTGTTGATATTAAAATTAATTTTAGTAACTACTGAACTGATTTTCATCTCTTGAACTAATCTATTAACAAAAGGGTAATTATAGTGTGTGTACATTTTTACACATACGATTTATGTATCTATATGTTGATTTGTGACTCCTTATAGGTTAAATAGCTTGACTGTTTTTAAAGTACAAGTTATTATTTGATTCGTATTCTCATCTAGAGTGTTATAATATTAACAAAATAAGTGTAGTTTCGAACTTTTATAAAAATAAAGTATTTTTTTTATCCGAACCCTTTGAAAAACTCTAAAAACACTGTTCAACTCAAGAAACACACAAATAAATACAACATTATTTTAAATTAAATGTAAAAATACACACAGGCATTTACTTTATTCCAATCCTTTGAAAAACACTCTAAAACACGTGTGTTAATAAGTAACATTGTTCTAAATTAAATGTAACATTACACAATGTTTTTGTTAGTTCAATTGTCTAAAGCGAGATAATAGCAGGAAGTCACATAATGGTTTGAACATTGTAAGCAAACAATAGAAATGGTACAGTTCCGTGCTAAATTAGCAAATCTGTTGAAATCTAAAGCCACTATGTTATACGTTATATGCAAAATGTAACGCTTTTAAGCAAGATATAATTAGAATAGCTATACTTCTTTGAATATAAGATGGTAAACGAGTAACCGGCCACCTTCGTTCGTCGGGAAGCGACAACTGCTCCTACACATTCGCAATTGCAGATACGCTGCCCACTTTTAATCAACGTAAGTGTGAAACATAGATAGAACCAGATATAATATACTGACAGCGACTGAGACACATTTGTACCACATGGTCTTTCATCATCTTTGGTTCCTTTCTCCGTATGCGAACTTGTTTGTTTGGGTCCAGAAACCGGACCCAAATGTGACGTATCATATAGGATTGTGGCGCTCCAAGCGGATTTTCGGTGGCCTTTTTTTTGCATACGTCCCAGGCAAAGGCTTAAGACATTATATTATTGCTTTAAAACCGTAATGTCACGCACACACAACATAGCTATGACGTAGTCCAAGGTAATTTGTCCCTCCATTCTATACCTTTCTTTTTCTACGGTGTGTTTTTTTTCAGATCCGTGACGTCACAACATGGCGCGGATTCATGTAGGTTCTTATGAAACATATAGTATGTTAGGATCAAGGTAATATCACATACTTGATGTTCAACGTAGAGCTTGTTTCACGATGTTACCACCAGAGGGCCGCATTTCATAAAGCGCTTACATTGCTTCATAAAGAAGTTTGAAACTCTCAAAAGTAAAATAGCTGACTTTCGAAGTTCTTGAGCGAATATTACATTGCCGGGTTGCGAAATTGCATTTCTTTAAAATGCCTTTTTAAAATATTTTTCTTTATTTTATTTCAATGAATTTTAAATCAAATATTTACACATTTAAGAATTATAGCGAGAACTTCGTTATATTTTTCCTTAAACAATCGCGTATTTGGTATTATATGACTGTTTACGCAGTTGGAACTTATAAAGGTAAATAAATGCATTGCATATTACAATACACATTGTTTGTTTTTTGTCCCAAATATTTCTATAAAATTAAATTAATACCAATATTTACGTTGCGTTATTTTGAAAAGCTGTCAAAATCAATCCCTGATATAGCTGTTATTAATTAGTTAGTTCAATATTTAATTTGTATCACGCTAATTAAGTAAGTGGCACATACGATTTATGGTGTTAAAACATCCTTTATGTAAAAACGAACGTTATTATGATTGCCGCACTGAAAGTTGTTTAATGATTACTTAAGAAGTCACTAAGAGAGTCCTTAAGTCCATATTTACTAAAGCGTTGTAAACCTCAGAGACATCAATTGGGCAAGGGACACCCCAAGTGTAGATTTTTGCTACTAAATTAAGAAGGTTAATTTATGACTCTGGGAGCGAATAATAAAACACTAAGAAACTTTGGTAATGATAAGTGGCTCTGAGTACGTCAGAGTTAATAATTGCATAGATTTTTATCAATGCAAGAAATGTGATTAAAGTTTTAATTAAAGTTAAAGTCTGTTTGCGACAGGAAGTAAATAACTACTGTAAGAAAAAGAAATAAAGGAAAGCGAGAACGGAAGTTCAGTGAAAACATTTAATTATGCACATTTATTTGATTTAATTATAACTTGCTATGAAACGTAGTTTATTTTAACCTTGACTTTTTTGGGAAATTTAATTAAAATACGGTACAAGAGGAATCCTACGTAAATAGTCGTATCTGTGATACAATGAATGATTTTTGTTTCATTGTACTTTCAGTTACGAAGTTATACGTCGGAAATATTGATTTACATGTTTTGTATTAAAATGAATGTTACATAATTTATAGTTTTCACTTACAAGTACAGAACGTATTTGTTAGCTTCAAAAGTAACGAGAACCTGGCAAATAAAATAAATCACACACTAGAACTTTTCAATCTTCCAGCAAAGCGCTTTGAAATATTACATCGTATAAAATTCAGGAAAAACTGCATCCAGAAATTCTATTTCAACATTCCATAGAAACACTTTTAGACACAAATAGAATCAACTTTTCCAAAAAAGTTTGCCCAATTAACTATTGATGTTTATCAATCGGCTATAAAGGGTTAAAAAACATTTCATTTCCACGTAAAGTGTCCAATCTGCAATCTTATAATGATGGTAAAGTATAGGATAGGACATGCAAAAAAGTAATAAAATATTACCATTGTAAATTTAAATTTAATCTATAAGAATAATAAAAAATCAAGAACAATAAAGTGATTTTTTAATAAATTATTCTGTCTAATTCCGAGTTTGCCTATCAAAATCAACAGTTCAAAAAAATTAAATCTATTCGATAAAATATATTATTTACTTAGGATTTTAAGCGTTACCAGATTTCATCCGTTTATCAGAACAAATTACGAACGAGAATTTCAACATTGATATAAAGAACTTATACAAACAATCGAATTTAATAGAATCGGAAGCAATAATGAAATGGAATTTTATAATAAGGAAATTAAAAAAATGTTTTAAGTACAATGAAAATCTTGTGTGTTCTATTATGCTGCCGTCTAACGATACAGGCTGCGCCTAGTGCGAGGTTCCTTGATAAATTTGTTCTAGGTCATTTTCAATCATCCAGACTCGTAAAATCCATTTTGCTTGACCTTTTAACGTTAAGGATTGATAGATAAATATCTATTTGTCATCAGATTAAGTCATCTGACTTAATCTACATTTAAATTAAATCCGTTGGGTTGTTAATCCGTGATTAAATCATTAAATTTAAGTTCGACCGTGTCTTACCTTCATAAAATTTTATAGCACGCACGCCAACGCTTTCGATTCGCGACGTCGAATGAAATTGCTAATTGGAATTTTAATGCGTTTGATGTCAGCTTTAAGTGTAAAAACATCGACTACAAATCATAGTTAACGTAAAATTGTCTGGTCATCAGACAACCTAGCCTAGGCATTACCTATGCTGCTAACTAAAAGTCGACTACTGAGAGCTCGACCACGTATACTAACGTAAGTGGCTGAGAGAATAATATAAATTCTGAAATATAACTATAAGTTTGAACTATGAAATTATTAGTTGTAACAAAAATATTATTAACAAAAAAGATTGTCGTCTCTATAATTTTAAAGACAATTAGGTGATCAATATATTTTTAAACAGAGGACTTAGGGTCCTTCAAGAATATGTATCACCTTCTTAAAGTCGGCAACGTATTTGTAGTTCCTCTGGTATTGCAGATGTCCATGGTCGTCGATGATCACCTCGGTGTTCCTGCTGATCGTTTTCCCCTTTTCTTATGGAAATAAATTCGTACTATAATGCTAAAATAATTCAGTGCCACACATCTTGTACTTACGCGTATATACTTAGGATTAATATTCTCTATTGCCAAGTTTTGGGAATACAATAAAAAGGACAACAAAAGAAAGTCGTGCTTATATTTCATCAGAGTTCATGTACTTACGTCACTTTCGGACGTCATTGCGTACGCTCGCTCATGACAATAATCTGCTTTCTGAGTATACTCTAGAGTATCTTAAACATAAATGAGCTCGTGTCAAAACTCCCTACATTATCTCCATTAGCCGTATTGTTTTTATGACTCCTTTTAGTTAGTAATGTACGCTAGGTATAAAAATGGTTACCACATGTCATTACTGCTTCCCTGGTACTCTGACATCAGTTATGGAAACAAAAACTTATTTTAGTGTCAACTGCCTAAATAGATCTCCCTACTTCCTCTCGCATCATAAAAGAGAAAGGAAAAGAGAGGTCAGCAATCCTCAGGAACGAGGAAACGAACAGAGTGATAAAAAGAGCTCTCTCTTTACATACAAAAGATAAAGCTACAGTTGAATTTGTTCTTTATGACGTAAACATTGAGTTCAATGTTCAATGTATTCGTGTACAGACTATTAAGCGATGATACGGCTATCCCGTACTTACGTTAAACTTTGATATTATCAAAGTTAGCTAAGTTCGTGAACTTTGAACTCTGAACCATCCCTTTCTAGTGAGATTAGTGTGTATAACTGATGAATGGCATTTTGAACGTCTATATCTGATTTTGTTGTTCAAATGACAGTTGTAGGCGACACTGGATGTCGCCCGCGACTTTGTCTGCTAACTAAAAAAAACATAGTGAGTAGTTTAGTAGCTCCAGAATATGTTCTACATCTCCAATTTCGCCGAGATCTGTTAAGCCGTGTCGGAGATATCTTTCAAGAAACATACAAACTTTCGCTAAGATAATATTAGTAAAATAGTAAGAAGTATGCAAAGGATGTTTCCATCTAAATTGACTGATTTGCACTTTATTTATTTAAAACGGCTAAAAACTCAAGTGTTAATTTCGGTGAACGGTACCGACTAGTGCTGAGTCGGTATCGTTAGTCGTCAGTGCGAGACGCGTCGCGACCGCGACCTCCGAAATATAAGCAATCGCCCTGAAGATGGACTCCCGAAGAGTTCTAAACTAGTCGGTACCGTTCACCGAAATTTACACGTGAGTTTTTAGCCGTTTCAAATAAATAAAGTATAATAATGTCTTACAAAAGTTTTAACAATTCAATGGCTAAATTGTCAAACTTTTTCCACATTTACTCTTAAAAAAAAAATATTTCGTAGTAATTAAAACATGGATAATAAACACATCGTTTCGATGTTGTGTAACAAACTTTGCTCTCTAATTACTAACTTAAGTTCTTCGTCGGTTTATAAACTTTTAATGATTAAACATGGTCTCGCGTGAAAACTCACAATTTGTGTGCTACATTCTCTTTTATAATATTAATGGGAAAATAACATCTGATTATAATTAAGCAGTAATTAATTATGGGAACATAATTGTTTTATTTCTGTTTAATATTTTACATTACATATAAAAGAAAATTGTCTTGTTTGCACATAATTTCAGGCCTTTTAAATTGTAATATATATACACTATCCGACCTGACAAAGGGCCTTGGAGCTGACTCTGTGACGCTTTGACGATTAGTATAAGCAGTTAAGTTTAAAGATATTAGATAATAAAAGGTTATTCTCTTTGAATTTATTAGCCATTATGTCTTAATACTTGTACTTATAACTAAGTATCTAACACGGATAAAACATATATAGACAGGTGCATATCATCCCTCTGGAGCGTCGATGGCTCAGGGTTTTATCTCTTGAATTGTAAACTGCAGTTCGAATCCCGTCATGTACCAATGTGTTTTTCGATTTTCGAATTTCATATGTACATGTACCCGTCGCTCTTATGGTGAAGGAAAAACATCGTCATGCAACCTGCACATATCGGCGCAATTCAAAGATATGTGAAGTCACGCATAATACGCGCTAGTCGTAGAGTGAAGGAATATGGAGCCCATCATGAGTCGAACTACATGATCCCTGTGAGACAGTTAAATAAAAAATAATTAAATTAAAAACATATTACTGAACATGACGAAATTGTTTCGTTCCATTCGTTCATTTAACACCAAAACCGAGCTGACGTGGATTAC
>QDHC01001038.1:133796-151173 GCA_013186455.1 Papilio dardanus tibullus | reverse complement strand
AATAGATTAGTAAATCTTTTGTTCGGATACTTGCTACTCGACTAAAATACTATCCTAGTGTGTACAAGGCTTTATAGATAAATGAAGTAGCATCTTACCATGTATATCCCCGAACGATTTGAAGTTATACAATGTAACAATACTTCAGATAAAGTCAGGCTACTTATGTCTTTTTCATGTTTTTTAGTCAATACTCCTAATATACTGTCAAGGTATATCTGTGAGTTTGTTGGTATTCCTCTAAGTACAGCATGAGACATTCTTCTAGACCTAATAAATATGTTTTAGTATAATTGATTGGTTAAAGACTTTGCAGCACAGGAATTTGGTAAACGAAACGTAAACACAAATGAGTTGTACCATTTTTAAGACAGCTACAAACGCTCAGTTTTAACTGTACAGTTTGTCTGTGGTATTAAAACTGACGTGTGTAGACAAAACTAACTGTACAGTCGACTGTGAAGTTCAAATTGACGTATGCAAATCTTAGAATTGTACAGTTTGACTGCGCAGTTAAAACTGACGTGTGTAGGCAAAGATGAGAACTGTAAAATTCGACGACGCATTTTAAATTGACGTCTGTACGTCAACGTACGTGTGCAGTTAAAACTGAACGTTTGCAGCTGTCGTACATAATTAAAGAAAACTGATAACCTAATTTTAATTGCTTATACAAGTTTTTATCTCTGAGGTTAATGTCCATCATTTGATTGATTTATTATTGTAAACAATAAATAAAAGAATTAGGTCGATAACCCACGGAAATCAATTACATAATATTAAATTAATTTAGATATGTAATAATAGTTTCTACTACTGACTAGTAGACTAGCGCGTATTTTTGTGTGACCTCACACATATCTTTGAATTTCTTCGCCGATATGTGCAGTCATCATGATGTTTTCCTTCACCGTAAGATGGTCGGGTAAATATAATAATGGAAAATCTATTTTATAATTTTAATTTAATTTAAATAATATTTAAAACTTACTTTTTAAATCCGTATTAAATAGCGAAACACTTAATAATGTTAATTATAAGAAAAATATCCACTACGTAACGTTTGTTGTCACGACCTCTGAGTAAATGAAGTTCAGATTAAAACAACCGTTGATAAATGACACATTGTTTATAATACTTCTCTTATACGACTAAGGCACTTCGTACACGAGAGTATGCAAGTACAAGATTTTAGTTTCAACGTGATTTACCCAATACAATGTAATACAGATTCCTACACGTCGCTGAATATATCAGGTGCTTATTTTCAAAAGTGATCAACTCCATCCCCGCCGACTTTAGTAAAGAGTTGTTTTTTTTACTAAAGTCGGCGCGGATGGCGTTGATCACTTCTGAAAATCAGTTCCTGATATGATTTTTTTGCTTATTACACTGCCTAGTACGTATTACCTGCATTCATACAGACGTTTTTTTAACGTCGACGTTCGCTCATTAGATTGCTGTAAAATGACTCTTGTTTCGTTCATCGAGCACTCAAAATCGAACGTTGGGCGATATAAATTTAAAAGCGCCTTGTGTACAGAAACATGGTTATGCATTTGTTCTATCTCAATGCTTTTTAGCTCGCTTTTGTAAATGTTGACTAAGGCCTTGTTCGCATTAGGATGGTGTTTTAGTCGAGTAGCAAGTAGTAAGTATTTACTAACGAAGAATTTACAAATCTACTCTACTAAAATGTTGCTGTTTGGACACGTTTACTTACTAAAATACTTGCTACTCAACTAAAATACTATCCTAGTGCGAACAAGGGATTATGGACGATAAGCCTAAGTATCGACAGAAACTCCGTCCGTGCGCAATTTAAATAGTAGCCTAGGTATTATTAAATAGGTACAAAAACATCATACAAATAATTTTAGGTTTTATGTTCTAGTATTCTAGTTTTAAATTTACTATAATAAAAGCAAATTTAAGCAAGCATTGTTCCGTCAATAAATAATGGGCATATCGAGGGAGAAGGCAATGTAGCGAAATACGTCCGATCCGCGCTTCGAATTTATGCTTTCCGTTGGTCTGATAGGATTGGGCCATGAAACAAGCGGGCGGAAACGTCTGTAATATATAATTTGACATGTCAATTAAATTACCGTTGTATAATATACTTAATTAATCTCCAGTCTTGTTCCAGCCTAACCAAGGCATTAAATTGTGTGATAATTATTAATACGGTCGATGCACTTTGAAAAAAACTGTAGTTTTTGTCTGAGAGAGACAGAGAATGAGATGGATGGAAATATGTTTCGGGAATTGTGATATACCTAATCATAAATCAACAAATATACCCTTTAATAGTATCCAGTGGGTTTTGTTTTATAGCCTATACTATTATTATAAAGGGGTTAAAGATATTTTATAGTTTTTAATGTATTAACTGAAAAACTTTTAAACATAATACTTCTTTATAAGAGTAAAAAAGACAGTTTGTATTTGTGTACACTGATGTTAAATAACCACCAATAAGGTATTTTGTAGGTCCCGAGTTCGAATCCGCCATGCACCAATGTGTTTTTAATATGTACATATTTACCCGACCGTCTTACGGTGACGGAAAACATCGAGATGCAACCTGCATATATCGGTGAAGAAATTTAAAAATATGTGTGAAGTTACGCAAAATACGCGCTAGTCGTGGAGTTGCGGAAAATTGGAGCCCATCATCGGTCCCTACACAAGATTTATTTTAAGGTATTTTATGCACACGAGATGTTTCATCTTAATTTATTTAAGAATATTCACGCTGACTTCGTGGCTCCAATTAGATACTTTTTAACAAGACAAATCTTCATAATTTAACAATGAAGATTTCGATTTCCCGTACAATGGAATCATAAGAAGCTCTTAGATAAGGAATATTCCTTATTATTGTTTCTTCTTGTACTCTCTTACAACTAATTTACTGGGAAAATATTCCCTTCATTTGTCACGGTCAAGAAAAAATAAATCAAAGAGAGATTTTTTCTTTATCTTTTCAAACCATTGACTATCAATGGGAAATGTACTTTGTCTTACGATGTAAATAAATCTTTGGTAATGATATTTAAATCATTTTACCATAGATTAAAAGAACCACAGAAGAAGACATGACATATGGCACACTGACAGCGAACGAAACACATTATACGAAATCTACGTAACGTGACAAAGACACAGATCATTAGTCCCTTTCTCCATATGCGATTTAGTTTATTTGGATTCAGAAGTAAGACCCAAACAAATAATAGACGTATCATCGTATTGCTCCAAGCGTATTTTCGGTGAACAAATTTTTCATACGTCCCAAGCAAAGGCTTAAGACATGATATTATTGGTTTAAACCGTAAAGTAATGCTCACACAACATACCTATGACGTAGTCTAAGGCATTTTATGTCCTTCCAACGTATACGCTATTGCCGATTCTATATCTTTCTACGGATTTTACTAATATTTTAAATATAAATGCCAAAGTTTAGATGGATGGGTAACAGAAGGTAATTCTAGAAAGCCCCAACGGACTTCGAATTTTACGCAGATGTAGAACGCAGTCTGAAAGTCCATCATTCTTGTCCATTCTTTGGGTTGTCGTATAAACTCTTTTTAAAAAGGGAAACTTAAAGAAGTATAAATTGCAATGTTCCTTGATATTTTTGCAATGTATTTTCGATTTTACAATTTGAACAACTTCCTTTACGATACGACTTCACCTCCCGAAGGGGGATCGGAAATGAATTTTAAGTTTCTACGCTGCTAAAGTTCTACAGCGGATAGAATATGTTACTTCTTTTAAAATCGAAAGAACTCTTAGTATATAAAACTTTTAATTCTGTACGTGATTTTGTAAACTAAACTAATCTGTATGTTTGCAAATATAACATATCTCACGCCTCTAACCCAGAGGGGTAGGCAGTACAATGCGTCATGTTGGTCCGATAGGGTAGTTTTGAGTGTTGCAAACGTCCATGGGTGTCGATCACTTCGGTGATTCAGCCGGTCGTTTACCCTCTTCTCTTATAAAAAAAAAGTACAATTTTGCAAGATTTTGACACCTCTCTCATTTCTACTTCCATACATCTACGTCTACATATACGTTTGTTACGGTTGCTTTTAATGCCCTTCTTAATTATTTCATAAATGTGGACGTCTGTCCGTCAAGGACGGCTTTGGCCAACTCTACCACTCACTTTCGCAAATACTTATTACTTCTAAAATCAGATTAATCGATCTATAACTATTATAATTTATCTAAGATAGCATTTTTATTACTTAGACCTCTTTAACCTAACCGAAATCCTTGTTAGCACCAGGATACTATTTTAGTTGAGTAGCAAGTAATGTATCCGAACAAAGTATTTACTAACCTACTCTACTAAAATGTTGCAGTCTGGACACGTTTAGTTACAAAATCACTTTTACTCGAATAAAATAATATATCCATCCAATACAAGGCATAAAGATCACATAAACAATCGAAAATGGTCTACAGCATAGAGAGCGATAGATCCATTATTCTCCATAGATAGTAATTAAAATAATCTTGGTTTGAATCTCCGGTTAAGGATTTTGGGTTCAGCAGTGAAAAAATATAACTTCAAAGAGTAGTAATAAAGGTAATAGTAGAGGCTATGTTTCCACAACTCCACGACTGGCGCGTATTTTGCGTGAGGCCAGGTCTCGGATCACACCAGCCAACCCAGTTTCTCAAAGAAACCCAGCAATACAAGTAATAGAAAAAATAAAATATAAGTAAACTGTCAGTTTGAGAGTGTAGAGGTGTAGAGGTGCATATTCGGTGGAAATATATTTGTATTCTAAATCAAATTGCGGTTTTCTGCACCTCAGGTGTTCATGTGTTACATTGCACAATTTTATTTAACACAAGAAACCTTTTCAAGAAATCTTTAGTATGTCATGCAAAAGTGCAATTTTATACAAATCTCACGGCGTTTGATTGATTAAAGTATTTTCTTTAATTTTTTAATGTTTTATTTAATGTTATCTATGCTATATTATAAAGAGAGAAACTTTGTATTTTTGTTTGTATTGAAATAACTCCTAGTGGGCCGATTTCAAAATTCTTTCACCATTAGAAAGCTACATTATACCCCGAGTAACATAGGCTATATTGTTAATTTAACGCGGACGAAGTCGCGCACTGGATTCGCTGAAATAACGGAGCGATCGCTGCCCATACACATCTGCAATTGCAGATGCGTTGCCTACCCTTAATCAACGGAAGAGGAGACGCACAGCAAGAGGATAACATCTCTTCCTATGTGTCCCCTGCCCCGTCAATCCACTTTCCCTTCCTATCATTTCCATATAAGAAAAGGATAGGAAGGGAAAGTGGACTAAAATTACAACGGCAACACACTCGCCAGACGAAACACAGAATTTCTTTTCGGAAACGGACAATTCGTGCGAAGATGTAGCGGGCTTTACCACTGTTATATGTCTACACTCTGATTCAGTAGTCCTTTTACTTACTCCGCCGGCACAATGACCCAAAGTGGGTCTTGGCCTCCAACACAAGAGAGCGCCATTGTCGCCTGTCCTGAGCGCGTCAAGACCATGGCGTTAAGTTAGCGTACCTCGTTACCCCAGGTGGCCTCCGACCCGTCGGCCGCCCCAGATATCGTTGGGGAGACGCCGTGGAATTGGACCCGTTTCAGTAGTCCTTTTACTGTTTTAATATTAGGAATTGATATTATTCGTTGAACATATTCGATGCTAGGTATTACATCCTTAGATCAATATTTCGATCATAACTTGCCTAAACTTAACAAAATCACTTATAACTTAGTTCAAACATGTCAGAAGCCACTTCATCGCTTACGCACATATTGGCTTGTAAAATTAATTGCTTCGGTGTGATCGAGTTTGAACTTAGTTACTTAGTTTAGAACTAAAACCTAAAATTGTACTTTTTGATAGTTTTGGATCATTGGCAAGCACGAATCCATACTTTTGGTTCGGGCAGGGGGTGACATACATTGAAATAACCATGTCAACTGTGTAAATTAGATATATTCACTATACTGTAGATAGATTTCTGGTGAGGGTATAATTTCCAAGTATGCCGCCCTCATTGGGAACGCACGCATTTGTGGTAAGCATTGGGAAAGGCCTATGTCCAGCTGTGGGCAGAAAATGGCTGATGATGATGATGATGATGGCCTCCAACGATACGTGCTTGATTATTGGAAGGAGAATGGAAGGGAAGAGAAATTAAGGTACTTTTTATAGTAAAGTAATTTTTACAGTTGTTTTTGAAATTTTTGAAATTAAGTAAATGATTTTATCAGTCTACTAATATTTTATACTTAAAAAGATTTGACTTCTAAACGACTTTAACTTGTTTATTTTGTTTCTCAAAAGTTTATTTTTATTTTTGAAGTAATTATCATTCTATTGTTCATCTATTTCGTAGTTTATATAAAGACTAGCTGTTGTGTTTTATTGTTTAGTTAGTGTTATTAAATAAATAAGTAGTGTTATTATGAAATAATATAGTCTATGTTACTCGGGGATAATGTAACTTTCTAATGGTGAAAGAATTTTTGAAATCGGCCACGTAGTTCTTGAGTTATTTCAATACAAACAAATATACAAAGTTTCTCTCTTCATAATATTAGTACACGAGTAGATTGCAATCAAATGGTTTACTTAATTAAAAATCTAAGAATGTGTACTTTTAAAATCAAGTTGAAATGATTTAATAACCATTAAATAATAATTAGCGCATCAGCCGTCGGTTTAGTTTAAGTCATTTTATTGACGTGGACATAATTGATAACTGTTCAATTAGTACTATTTAATGTTCCTGTTTAGTTTCAAAGTTAAAAACATATCGAGCATTTCCACCGTGAAATAATAACCACTTTATTTCAATAATTTTATTTATTTTCAGCTTAAATATTTTTCAATATTAACACATTCTGTGCGCCCCACTCGGAATCGTGATGCCTTATAAACTAAATGCTGATAGCCTATGTCCCTCTTAAATGATTACTGGCTTAAGTTTAGAGTCTTTTAAGCGGAGAGTAACATTTTTAAAACTCACTGATAGAATTTTTAAGCTCCAAAATACTAACTTCAGTAATCCATGTCACTGCAAGTCACAACTTTCAAACTGCCCTTTTGAACTTACAAAAGTCTTATGAATTTGATAAGAAATTAGAAAGTTTTATATTATTCTATTAGTTGCTTGAAAACGACTACTTATTCACTAAATTAATTAACCATTAGACTAATAATAAATACCAAGAATAAAAGAAAGTCTGAATGGAATACTCTGTCCTCAGCGGTATTTGTAGACGTTTACGACTTAGGAGCCCTCAAGAAAGAGCGTACTCCTCCCTCAAAGGCCGGCAACACATTTGTGGTTCCTCTGGCATTGCAGGTGTCCGAGGGCGTCGGACCAATTAACTTAGTTGATCCGCTGCTCGTTTGCCCCCTTCTCCTATAAAAAAAATGGATTGTATGAAAGAAGATGTGCTAAAAAAGAGGTAAATTCAGAAATGACGGCTGAGAGGGAAGTATGGAGTACATGTGCCGACACTCCATAAGGATAAGGGCAGGATGATGAAGAATCAAAGACCTAGGAAGAGATGGATTGCATGAAAGGTGGTAAACAAGGGTGTGACGACTGAGATGACGGATAGATTAACGTGGAGGACAATCTGGTGCGCCGACTCTACAGGAGCAGAATAAGAATGCGAGATGATGCAAAACTGAATTTCAGAAGCTTTTAAACAAGACTTATTGCACTCAGTGTAGATTAATAGATTATGCAGTCCCTTAGTGTAGGTTTAGTTGTATGAAATCAGAGAAAACTCTTTATTTAAGTTATATATAAGCAATTATGACGTTTTGAACATTGAGTGATCTTTTAAACATATTTAACAAGTTATTTTTTAAGTATTTCATATAATATAATCTGTAACAATAATAAAATATCTTTATTCATGAGATGATATGATGATGATAAATGTTTTACATTATAATTTAAACATATTTAATTGCGAAAACATCCGTATTTACATATTGCTATCTCTTTTCCCTAAGGTGAATGAAAGAGATATCGTTATGTTGCGTTAAAATGTTTCGTCAGTGAAAACCGGATGAGATATATCTTTCTTTTGATTTTTGCGTTATATTTGATACTCCGTGTAGTTCCAACTCCATGTTTTGTTGACGCTGTTATCTCCAATTTGATTCATTGCTTTATGCGGTTCCTGAAATTAAAATTATATTATACTAATATTCAAACTGTTTCGGCAATTTCTGCTACTCGTTTGAAATTAAACCTCATTCATGGCTTCATTAGACAGAGTTCGCGGAAAAAACGGATATTTTGCTTTGGCGTAAGGCCGTTTTTTGCGTGACCTCGGTCTAATCAAGCTATACGGATACAGGTTCCAATTGGCCACTATGTAACGGACATACCAAAATACATAAATAGTCATCATCATTACCAGCTTACTATACGTCTCCACCGAGAGTCGCTGAGCCTCCCTAATGGGTGACAATACATTTGCGTTTTGACGACATAACTCAAGAACTACCAGACCGACTTCAAAAATTCAATCATCATTAGAAAGCTATTACTATTATCACCATCGGTTGTATTTTCTTTACTAAACGCGGACGAAGTTACGAACAACTAGTACATATGCCATATTATTTTCGGAGTCTACATAATTTATATTGTAAGTTTACTGTTTAAACTTTACCTTAGCTCCTTGTTCTATTTCAGGAACCATATCTTCCTCTTGTGTACCGAAGTTGATGGGTTCGTATTCATCAGACACTCCGCTGTCAGGTGAATCTGGTACAGTCGCGTTCATATACCCTTTAGGTCCTGCACGACTTTTGTGGATACAATAATCACCGGTAAATGGATTCTGGTACGCTACTACAGTTCTGTAGAAAAATAATTAAATATATTCTGACATGGATAAAAGCAAGAAAAGAAAAATATTTAATTACTTAAGTAACTTTTTTTATTTTATAAAGTGGGAAACCAGCAAGCGGCCACCTGCATTCGCTGTAATAGCTAAGCGACCGCTGCCTATATACACCTGCGATTGCAGATGCGTTGCCTACCCTTAATCTACGGAGGAGGAGACGCACAGCAAGAAGATAATTCCTCCTATACGGCCCCTACCCCACTATATCCACTTCCCCTTCCCATAATTTCCTTATAAGAATAAAATAGCTAGGGAAAGTGAACTAAAATTGCGTCAATGTGTCATGTTTTTGTACAATTCAATACAAACCGCAATTCTTCAGTAGATTCTCCTTCTTTCTTATGAGAAAATAATACTCTTGTTGGTTTCAATAAAATTGCCACCTGAAAAATAAACTGAAATTAGGAACACGAAAAAAACATCGATAAGATAAAAATATCGAGGATCAGTTATTGGAGTTTTGAAGTTTTTCCAAAATTATCATAAATACTAGATAATAATCATTTATCGCATAATTTTCATAATCCAAGAAGTAATGCGAATCTGCCTGCGATGTTTTTTTGTTTTTTTTTTATAAAAATAGGGAGCAACCGAGCAGCAGGAACACCGAGTTGAACATCGACGCCCATGAACTGCTATACCAGAGGAACCACATGCGTTGCCGGCTTTTTAGGAGGTGATACCCTCGCTTCTTGAAGGACCCTCAGTCGTTGCGATATGGAAATACCGCCGAGGACAGACCATTCTACAGTGCGGCTGGAAGTATCGCGAAAACCGCACGGTAGAACCTTGGGAGTTAGGTGTATAAAAGATTACATTCGCGGCCAAGATACATAAGTAAATATTAAGTCAAACAAACCTGTCCGTTTTGTTGTAATCTACGAACTCGATACACTGAGTAAACGCACGTGAATAGGATAAGTGCTAACTGAAACAAAAAATAATGTCTTAACTATTTTGTTGCTAATCAGAGATTTTTAACTGGATATGTATATAAAGTACTGATAATTAAGCTTTATTCATTAGTCTAAATCATCGTCAACAGCACATAAAGTACTTTTCTTTGTCAATTTATCAAAGTAAATCTAAAAAGCATGCTACTTTTCCATGCTAATATTATAAAGAAAAAAGATTTTTATTTTTGTACATATGTAAATAACTCAAAAACTATTTGACCGATACAAAAACTTATTACATCATTAGAAAGCTACTTAATCACTAAATAACATAAGCTAAGTTTATTATCATTTTTTAATTCCTCTCGGACATAATCGCGAGTTAAATCTAGTAAAGTAATTAAAATAGGTTTAACGTACTTACCAGTATGATAAGTAGTAGGATATCTATATAAATGATGATCATGATTACTTAGCACGTCACTTTCAACTTAACAAACACGTCACCATTAAAACTTAATTGTTTAACACGTTACAAACAGTAGCTTGTGCTATGAAACTTACCCCGAGTTTTGTAAAAACGTTAATAAAATACTATGTTTGATTGGTTAGTACAAATTAAATAATAGCATTTGATTGGTTGGAAATGTTTTAATTGTTTTGCGATTGGTCGATATGTTATTGTTAAATAAATTGACCAATGAGAGAGTCCTGAAGGCTTCAGATTTGGATCTCGCAGCAGCCATGTCAAAGATTATGTAGTCCAGACTGTATAAATTAAAGAAATATTTCTTAAATTATTTATATTCACTTTTCCTGGTTTCTATGCGTGAAACTGTACGTTATTTCGTTTTAAGTCATAAATATTTTTGACGTTTTCCAAACAGTGTCAATCTATTCTCAAAGTTTGCGTTTTTGTTCGCCAAAACAAGGTTAATGTTGATACAAAATGACACATTCATATTCGTTTAATTGTCACTAAAACAGTACTCCTTTATATCATCATCTGACTACTTAACCGAAAAATAACTCTGAATTTGACAGTTGTAGGTACAAAACAAACTTTTAACTGTCTGTTTATTGCTTAATCTTTGACGATACTTCGTAAGTTGGCGCCATGGGTGTCGCGCCGTCTGTCTCCCCGGCCCCGGCATCTCGGTCTATATTTCAATCCATAAAGAGATTCGTTGTGGTTCAAAACTATGCAGCTTTTTCAGCATCGAATATATTTGCATATTTATTCCAATGAAATATTAATTAGTGCTGCGCCATTTTATGCAAATTGTTGTAAAAGAGAATGGAAAAATAGTATAGCAATTTTCTGTTTTATTTTGTATGATTTTTAAAAGATAATTTTGATTTTAACCGATATCAAAAAGGAGTTGGTTCTGAGCTGTATATTTAACATTTTCCTTGCTTAATTCATTATTAATTAAAGCCTAATTATGCTCAACTTTATCTATACTGAATTCAACTATCTTTCTCTTTGTATCGTAGTAGCACTACCTCATTTATCATTCAGATATTCGGCTCTTACAAACTTCAACTATGGATTGAATCCTTAACTACTTATTCCAGATCAAAACGTCTCAATCAAGTTTTACCACAGAAACTTCTACGTACCTTAAGTTTCAGAGAAGTTCTATTGATTCCCAAAACTATGTAACCAATCGTATACACTTCGACTTCTATGCACTTCAAAATGTCGAATCGTTTCATAGTCGGTAACGACATGAGTTAATCAGGTAAACTATTAACTATTAGAGCATCGGTAATACAGGGGTTTAGCTCCTGACTTGTAATCTCATATGTACATATTTACCCGACGCTCTTACGGTGAAGGAAAACATCGTGATGCAACCTGCACATATCGGCGAAGAAATTTAAAGATATGTGTGAAGTCGACCATCCCGTATTGGGCCAGCGTGGCTGACTATGACCTAGTCACCCCTTAAGGGGTGGGCTCCGCGCTCCTCGGCGGGGATGTATAGTGAGCTGGTGACGATGAAAATATTACGCTTTCAGTCCGTGATTAAGAACACTTTCCTTGGTTTCCACCGTGAAAACTTCTTCGTTAATTTAAAGTTCTTGGACCATCTTAATATAGCCCTTTCCAACCTTATCTGTCCTGTGCTAATATCTTGACCTCCTTATACTACGTACCGTACCATGTTGATACACGTAAAGAAGAAGTTTTGTCAATTATATTTTTTACTGCCCTTCAGAAAATATAAATAACCATATATATTTATACAGCTGTCACAAAAATATTATTTTATTCATCCCCTAAAAAGCAACCAAGTTGACATTCTCCTTCCCTCATTTTTCCCCTCAGTGCCCAATTAGTTGACTACAATGATCTTTTAATGAACTTCCTTCCATGTTGGGGCAAAGGTAAAATCTTATTTGTGCAATTATCTCGGCCCATTTTAACAGTAGCTATATAATGAATATTTAATGAGTAAATTAAATTACACTCGCTTCATACCATATTGTTTTCATTTCTTATTTGCTCAAGTAAAATGTAATTAATTAATTTAAGCTTCATTATTTAAAATAGGGCTAGTTAAAATATAATATTTAAGTTGCTACATATGGTTTTAAAATTACATTTTTACTGAATGCTTGTTTTACTCGTAAAAAGTTTAAACTCGTCTTTAAATAAAAATGATTGCTTAAATTATTACTTTTGCTTAAGAATTTCCTTTTCTTGTTTTTAATACGACGGTAAGAAATGCAAGTACTGAAATAAAGACAACAAGTATGAGTGCAAATGTTGTAACACATAAGCTACATTATCCCCGAGTAACATAGGCTATATTATTTAATTCGAAGTCACGCACAACAGCTAGTATTAGTATATATTTACGAAAGATTGCTCGAATAGGTTTATAATTACATGTATATCAGTTACAAATAAACAATTGAACACGATCACAGAAAATGAATACAAATACTTTTGAATTAAACTGCAGTGAATAATTGGCAATGAAATTAAATTCATTGAGAACTGGACTCGAGCGCGAAATTGTTCCGATCGCACGAGTAGCTAGGGTTATCAACTTGGATTATAAATTATATTAGTGTAGGCTACATAAAAGTTTAAATACTTTTATTACAATGTTAGTAGAAGACGGGCTTAAAATGGAAGCAATTCCGTGTCTCGTCTGAAGAGTGTGGTGCCGGAGGCCTAATCTTCGTCCACTTTCCCTTCCTATCCTTTTTTATAAGGAAATAATGGAAGGGGAAGTGGATATGGCGAAGGAGAGAACGTATGGGAAAAGGAACTAGCCTCTCGCTGTGCGTCTTCTCCTCCGTAGATTAAGGGAGGCAACGCATCTGCAATCGCAGATATCTATGGGCAGCGGTGGCTTCGCTATTTCAGCGAATCTGTGGCTGCTTGCTCGTTTGCCACTTTATAGTATAAAAAAGTAATAATAAATCACCGAAAATTAAAACATGAAATGGCGGAAAATTTATTTCGCTTTCTAGCATCAACTGTCAATGATAAACTGACATATTCATAGTTCAAAATATTATTAACTGGGACTAATATGACATCAATTATGTTTAAATAATTATTAATGTAAGTAAGAATAGAATTCATGTACGAGTAGTGACAACCCTGAGTCAATAGTGCAATAAGCTTGATGAAGTAATGTTTGGAAACTTTTCAATAGCGATAATAAGTTTTAATGTTTAATCGAGTCTTTATCCCATTCAAATTATTCACAGTCAAATTTCGATAAACGGGAAACATGTATAACCGAGAGTCATTAAATGGTCCCGACGAGCTCCCTCTATAAGCGAGAGACATGGATTAGAAAGAATCCTCTATAAGGGAGACAAATAACGCGGTCCCTTGGACCCTGGCTTATGCAGGTTTGACTGTAAAACAAAATGGATATTAAAATGTTCACTTCATTTACACGGTGAATATTATTATGAGAATAATATATTTGTGAGAAAGAAAAAAACTTTGCTTAAAGCAACTTCCATTTTTCAGTCCCTTACTTAGGCGATTCGTACACAATGTTTGTCTAATCTGCTACTGTTCACCCTCTCCAAAGATAGAGAAAAAGTATGTTGAACTACTCAGTTGGCAAGAAGAAACAAACACAACTCACGCCCGTAACCCAGAGGGGTAGGCAGAGACAACGGATCTCCATTTGCCACGATCCTGACACACCTCTCTCGCTTCTTCTACATTCATACATCTATGCATGCATACACGACGGTTACGCGTGCTCCACCACTCAATACCACTCAATTTTTAAAAAGAAGAATAACCTAGAAATCTATCTAAAATAAATCCATAAAATAAATAAAAGCCTTTGTCCGACCTTTCCAATGTAATTAAGAGGGCCGACCAACGGAAGCTAGCTTTCAAACAATTCAGGTCAATTTGTTCTATAAACGGAAATAAATTTTCCGATTAGATATTAGTTTTATCGAATAGATGTCTAACGTGGTACATAATTTAGTAGTAGAGTAAACCTTCGTGGAATTAAAAAAAAGTATTCTTCTAGGCTATGTTCATCGATGTCGCGGAAGAGAAACAGTGTCCGTGACCCCGCCTAAATACGTTAGAGGGTAGGCAGGTTTTAGTGGGTATTCTGGTCACCTTCTGTGGCCAGCGAGTCACACACTTTATTTATTTTTTATAGCATTTTATTCCAATTAGGCCCCTTTCTAGGTAAAGGCCTCCTCTGACCTTTTCAACTTGCCCCTCTTCGATACAGTCTCTTCCCACAACTTGTTCTATGTTGTCTTCCCAACGTTGTTTTGGTTTCCCTACTCTCCTTGCTTGATGGTCCATCTACATAACATCTCTTTATTTTAGTTTACTCTAAGAGCTTCGGTAGCTCAGCGGTTTAGTTCTTGACTTGTAATATGCAGGTCCCGAATTCGAAGCCCGCCATGTACCAACATGTTTTTCGATTTTCATATTTAAACGACGCTCTTACGGTGAAGGAAACATCGTGTTCATCACATATCGTCGAAGAAATTCAAAGATAATTGTGAAGTCATGCAAAATACGCGCTAGTCGTGGAGTTGCTGAAAATAGAGTCCATCATTTATCGAACTATATTACTACTACTTTAGTTTACTCTATGTTTTGAAAATAAACTAATTCAATAATTTTCTATAATCCAATCCATTTAATCGACACCGAATCGCGTATTGAATTTTCATTTGCAATGTGCGGCAAGCGTAGTGGTTATAGGCAGATATGTTGCAGTAAACGGTCGTACTGAATGGAATTTATTTGATAGAATATCATTTGATTCTGTTACATTTATTATGTTTATTTTAATACTAACTATCGCCTACGACTCCGTCCGCACGGGACCAAAAACATGGTAAGTAGCCTAAGTGCAGGGCCCCCGTAAAGGTACTGTGCAAAAAAGGATTCTGGAGCCCCCTAAGGCATTTTGAATTTTTTTATAGTTTATTCAAGCATCTGTCGCCTAAGAAGCGTCATTTACTGTTAACTTCAAATTATGAGCCGCACAAGGTACAAAAAGGGCTCTCGGATTTGCATCAAGAATGAGTTTTTGAAGTCCTACATCATGTAGCTATTTTAAATTTCGTGTATACTTATACTTAATCCTAAAGGTTAAAGGTGTCGACCTATGATGGGCTCCATTTTCCGCAACTCCACGACTAGCGCATATTTTGCGTGAATACACATATCTTTGAATTTCTTCGCCGATATGTGCAGGTTGCATCACGAATCACGGTGTTTTCTATCACCTAAGAACGTCTTAATCCTAATGATTTTTCAAAATTTATTTTTGTTTTTTTATTATTTTTGGGCCCTTGGCTTTTGGACCCCTAAAAGAAGGCACCCGTGTGCATTGCACACTTTGCACATTTGGTGCATTGCACACTTTGCACATTTGGTGCATTGTACACTTTGCACATTTGGTGCATTGCACACTTTGCACATTTGGTGAATTGCACACTTTGCACATTTGGTGTCAATGCACACTTTGCACATTTGGTAGTAGGAGTCCTACCTAAGTGTTCTTCCAAATTGTGTTCTACATCTGTTAAGTGTTTTTAATGATTTGTTAATATTCAGTAACATTGTATCTGTAAAAAAAACGTACAATAAAATAAAAGATGTTCACGTCATATACATTGAATACAATTGTAATTTATTACATTTTCCCTCCATTGTACCTAAATATATCCAGTTTATCACCATTTAAGTAATTTTCGATGTTGATAATAATTCATTTGATATTTTACAAAAAATATTTACTTAACTTTATTTATTTATCAAGATTTAAATTATATCAATATTTTATTTATTATGTTTTGTTTATTTTATGATTCGAAGAAGATTAAATTACGTATTACTGATATACAAATACTTGCCTTCTTTTTTAGGACAGAGTAAAATTAGAGGAGAGCTTCTATAAAGCCCTTTAAGTTATTAATTTCTCTTAAAATCATTTAAACTACATACTCATAGTAACTTTACAACATAATTGTGGCTCTCTCTTGCACTAGTTTTATGTCTCGGGAGACAGGCCTTCTCTTAACTAGTAATATGTGACAAATTAAAAAAGTAAATTGAATGTGACCATTAAAATTGTGTATACAATAAATTCGCAATCAAGAAACGTATGATGGATATTTCTGAATAGTTCATAAAACTTGATACCATCTTTTATCTAGTCCAAGTCAATAATGATATATCATAAGTGACCGTTCGATCAAATAAGGCCATCTTTCATGTAATAAATCGAATTTCTGACGCCGGGAGCCGCTACGCCGCGGGGCGGCAGCACCGCACATTGTGGTAACGAACCACTTTACTAGATGAAAAGAAACTAAAATAGCTGGATCAATCATGTCATAAATGGAATTACGATAGTAGACATTTAATAGAAACTAATATACTTTGATTTTATCAAATTATGATTACATTTCATCGTCATTTTTACGCTTTTTCCGATAGTTTCTAGCTTAAAATAACACTGAGTAAGCTGGAAGTCTAATTTCATTATTTTATTGTAATTTTGTTGTCTAACTCATGATTAGCCTTATTTTCATATTGTAAGAATTAACATAGAAGTTAAGAATTTTATATTAGTTGTCATGTGTTGTAATTAATTTGTTTTTTCTTGTCGTTTATTAAGTTTAACCTTTCAATGAATTTATATTAAAATATTTAATAAGCCTTCGAAAACGTATTAAATTAATAATATTAATAAGTTTCTCGTTTATCCTTATCCTTACATAGTATAAAACAATAACGCTTTTTTATTTTTTGTCCCTATATATGCTTGAATCTTTAAAACTACGCAACGGATTCTGATGCGGTTTTTTTAATAGATAGAGTGATTCAAAGGGAAGGTTTTCGTGAATAATACACAATATAGCAGAGTAACACTGATAATTTAGAGGTTTTTCATATTATGTCGTAAATTAACAAACTTTTAGCGCTTACATTGCAAACGCTGCAGTATTTAGTATCAGCATTATACTGATTTGCACC
>QDHC01001038.1:97702-115440 GCA_013186455.1 Papilio dardanus tibullus | reverse complement strand
GAGATAATGATATGAGCCAATACAATTTACCAGTTTTAACCCAAGTCGCATGCAGTGTTAATTAAAGCGATATAGGTACTCGTAACTTAAGCTACACTCGACCCTTGTCACATGAAAGACATTTAAGAAGAAAATAGTAACGGTGTACTGCGGAAGTGAGATGGGTATCTATTTACATTGTTAAGTATCATTATAAAGTATAAAATAAAGTCTTTCTCTGTCCCTATATCCCTATGTGTGCTTATAGGTTTAAAACTACGCAACGGATTTTGATGCGGTTTTAAAAGATAGGATGATCGAAGAGGAAGGTTATTATTGGTATAACGACCCGCCCCTGATATGTATTTAGTATCAGCATTGCACTCGTGCGAAGCCGGGGCGAGTCACTAGTTTAAAATAAAGGACAAAAGCTTCAGTGTTTTTTGTTTTACGCTGGACGAAAACGAGACTATGAAATTTGGTGCTTTTTAATACTTTGGGGTTTTAAACAATATGTTTTTGTATGTTTCGGCTATAGCACGCTAACGACTACGTTATAGTGATCACATAGTTATATTACTGGTATTCAAGAGAATACTTAGTAAGTAGCCTATGTGTTTTTCCAGTCTATAATCTACATCTGTGGATTTCATCAAGATCCGTTGAGATCTAAAGATATCTTCTAACGAACATCAAACCATCTAAACTTCGTCATTTATAATAGAATCATAGAGTTGTTTTACAAATATCTAAAGGGATCACTTCGTACAGTTTTGATAGTAAAGCATGCTCATTTCAAAATGTCAAAGTGCAGTATGAGGAGAATGTCTAGAAATATCTATGTATAAAATTTTAGTAATATTTCACAATTTAAAAATTTAAATCCCTTTTAGCTTCTTGTTAAGGAATTTTCATACAGACGAAAAGGTTCTTTGTTACATGGAAAGGTAATTCATCCGTGCGGATAAGACTCGAGGCTTCACATCCTTTCAGACTTTATTCCCATGAAAATTATCTACGCTATTTGAAAAGTAATTCCAGTAAAAGTCTGCATTAAAATGATTCAAGTGCTATCATGAAAAGTATTCTGAAAAAGATGCATTTAAATTTTAGATTTTTTGTCTGTAATCGCACTTTGCTTTAACATTACCTGAATTAGGTAGTAAGTACATATATTATTTTTCTTAAAAAAATATATTATTGTAAAAGTTTGGACTACTGGATGTTTACTACAAGGTATGTATCTTAAAGACCACTAGATGGATCTCGATGAAAGGGACAGATGTAAAACATAGATTTTAAGAACACATAGGCTACTTACTAAGTAATTTTTAAATTCTCTGGGGACGAAGTAGTGCAATGGCTATGGTGATTTTTTATTTTTATTTTTTGAAACTAAAACTATAGAGTCGCGGTCCGTACTCTTTTCTGCTCTGTAGATATTGTTATCTTATGTTTATTACAATTATCTATAGCTATACTAACATTAGTTAGGTCCATATATAAATATATATTTATTTTATTAATAATTTAATTATTATTGCTATGTGTTTTTTTTATTATTTTTATACATTTTTTTATTATTTGTTACCTATTCTTATCTATTAATATTAATCTATTTATAATTTATAAAAAAGGTATGGTGATTAAAACCATATACGATTAGAAGGCGTGTAGGTTTCCACTCCAGAGAGATGTAGAGACTTTCTAAATAGAAGGGTACAATCAAAAGCCACAGTAACATTTGCAGTACAAATGTATATAAAACTCAAATAGCTTCCAATGTAAGGATTAATGTTAGGTGCATGTTCGTGTATGCTGCCTCCCCTCTAAGCTGTTCCATTTGTCTCCCCGGCACGATGCTGCCGCGTCCCATCTGCTACGAGTGTGGATTTTACAAATTGGCGTAAGAAACTTTATTTAAAGGCTTAATCAAGAAGTTCGAAATGTTAAAGTTGCTTAAGATTATAGGATTTTATATAAGTAAATTTAATTTAAGTTATTTTATGATTATTAATTCGAGTTTGCTTAACCGAAAAATCTATCCACAAAAGGCCTCAAAAGTTATCTATAAACAAATAAATAATTGTAATAGATTTGGACCGCATTTTGTGGAAGGTATTGGGAGAGGCCATGTCCAGCTGTGGGCAGAACAGGCTGATGATGATGAAGATGATGAAATAGATTTTTAATGTAAACTCAAGAAACGTAACAAATTAAAAACTAAAATAATATAGCTTTTTCCCTTAGAATCTTAATCAACGTTTACATCCGAATTACATGAGTTTTTTGTTTTCCAAGAATAAACCGAATCTCGCACACTCCATATTAATCTAATTCCCAAAGCTTACAAGCAATTATGTATCCAGTTAAGGGTCAAACGCGATACAAGTCCCAGCTTAGTTCGGAACCCTTAAAATTAACACGAAATACCTGTATTATCTTTTAATCTTTTATGATCTAGTTACTATCAACATTATAAATATTTTCATAGATTATTTATGCAAGTTAATAATCTGGATTAGATTGCTACTTACTTATTGGTACATTCGAATATAGAAGAAGCGGTGCCAATGCGCCATAAGAAAATTGTAATTAATTTATCAATATGGCTCTCAATATAGAGATGAAGTTCAAAATAAAGAACTCCAAAATTACCCCTGGCTGTTTCATTAACACATTTCTTTTTTCTAGAGTACAATCTTTTACGAGTAAAAATTTAACGCATTTGTTTGAGTCAAATATCAATCTTTAAAAATAAACCGCCGCTCTCGGAGTCATTTAAGTGATACCCTAAGTTACGATTTAGTGTCAGACTTCAATGACTATAAACAACTTTTAAGCCTTAGTACCAGGACAGTATTTTAATCGAGTAGCAAATAATTTAGTAACCAAAAGTTTCCGAAAACTTTACTAATCTACTATACTAAAATGTGGTTTTTCGGAGATGTTTATTTTCTAAATTACTTGATGATCGATTAAAGTATTATAATGGTGAAAACAAGACATTAGTGCTGCTTTTTACCATCTTAAAAAATACAGATGAATTGTGAACCTCCTTCTTTTTGGAAGTCGGTTTAAAAAGAAAACAAATCGATTTCCTAACATCTAGGTAAATGAGAACGTAAAACTCATATCTAAAATCTGTATTCTAACGAAATTTATTATTGTATATTATCATTATTTGACCCTATCTGCTTTCCGAAACGATAATCAGCGTTATTACAGTTGTACTTTCTATGCTTGGTACTGGTACATTAATAAAATGTATTCCAAAATACAGAACATCCTTATTTCTGATACTTCTTATGATACATAATTTGGTCCAATGAGACCCCTGGTCTATCTTATTTAGTTCCGAGTGTCCTCCAGTATCGTATAATCGACGACTTATCGGTCCTCGTTTATCGCAGTACTTTATATTTTTTTTCGGAATAAGGATGCTTCCAATGTTGGTCTTACGTATCTTGCAGTGTATGTTTTTTAACATGACAAGTTGGTATACAAGAACCCAACTCAATGTCTATTTGATGAGGACATTTGTGTATTCGTACTTCAAATTGGTTGGTAAACAGCTGTTGCCTGCTATATCTACTTTCCATAACTCCCGAAGTAATAAAGGAGACTTTTTATGTATGTGAATCTTATAAAAAAATGCGAAAATTACGATACATAGATGTTAGTTTGGATATATCTCAGAAACGGCTCAACGAATCTCGATGAAAATTTGCAAAGATGTAGTTATTATCTGACAGAACACAGGCTATTTTCGAAGTTTTTTTTAATTCCGCGGAAAAAAAGTCGTGGCTAAGTTAGTCTATACTAATTATAAAGTAACTTTGTATTTTACTGTGTTTGTATTTTTATATGTATTGAAATAACTCAAGAACTACTGGGCCGATTTCAAATTCTTTCACCATTAGAAAGCTACATTATCTCTGAGTAACATACGCTATAGTTTATCTTTCCACGCGGACGAAGTAACGAATAATAGCTTGATAAAAACTATGTTCTTTTTCTTGACAACTGCTAAGTTACGTAACTAAGTAATAAAGAATTTAGAGTGTTCAAGTTAAAAATAAATTAAACTGAAACTATATTTTTAATTCCATTTATATTACGTTCCATTTCAAGTATTTCAATTAAGTTTGAGAAACAATATCAGTTGCATCTCCAGGTATTGTTCGTACAATATCAAAATATTGTCCGAGCAATACCTCGCAAAGTCAATATTGCTAGTAAAGTTGCCGCAGGCGGACTTATCGAGTTTCACTCAGCGCTAAGAAGCTTAGCGGCTGCACAGGGTGTTCTAGTATTATTGTTTTTATAATTGCGTTTTATTATTTGTAATGTAATTAACAATTCAATGCAATTCGCAATCTGGTTTTACCAATGCAATGTAAAGCGTTTTACATTTAGTCGAATTTTAGCCAAATTAGATACAACTTCTACTTTGTGTGATTTTGTCCTTATACCTACATTTTATTTCTATGGATCTTTGTAGGATTACAGTACACAATATTTTAGAAGACAAAAGTTTTCACAATTTTAGTGTAAAATATAATAATTATCGATATTTTTTTTAACCTATGTTTACTTTGCCTCATATAACTTAAAGCAACAAACTAAGTTAAGAAAGTTGAATAAGCAAAACGTACAAGTCCCGAATGGCGGGTAATATTTTACTTGACAGATAAAGCCAACTTATCTCGTCAACGTATCTGTCAAGATTTGTCTTTGCTACATGTTAATCTCTGGAGCTTTGATACAACTATACAAATAAATAAATACATTTTTACATACTTCAAAGTTAATAAAATAAAGCAGTCTTCTACTGCCTTTTGCTTGCGACTTCGTCTGCGCGGAATTAAATAATATGATTTTTGTTACTCAGTGATAATGTAGCTTTCTAATGGTGAAAGATTTTTTGAAATCGACCCAGTAGTTCTTGAGTTATTTCAATTATAAAAAATCTATCTTTATAGATAATCATGATTTTATCAAATCCGTTCTCTTCTTTTGGTTTAGTTTACGCTTTTTGTTTTGTGTTCTTTTGTTTTAGAACACGGTTTTCTTATTTGTAAATTATTTAATAACATGCCATTTTGTTCGACACTTTTTTAACAATTTTGTTACTGGGTACTTTAATTAAAAAGGCCAAAAGGTAATAGATTTTATTCGAATATTTTACTACAGCTAAGAGAATTCCTAAGTCGAAGTTAACGCGTGAATTGTCTTGTATTTGCCAAGATAAATTAATAAAACAAATTGTAGTGCTAGCGTGCCAAGTGGCCTAGTTCGGGCACCGTGTTAAGGCGATCGCACAAATTGCAACATTATCCATTAAGCGCCTATATTAATTTAAAGTTTTAACGTATTTACAAATTGCGGTTATTTTTTCATATGGCGCCTTACAAAAATT
The DNA here is from genome assembly GCA_013186455.1 of Papilio dardanus tibullus. Classification (NCBI taxonomy): domain Eukaryota; kingdom Metazoa; phylum Arthropoda; class Insecta; order Lepidoptera; family Papilionidae; genus Papilio; species Papilio dardanus. The sequence goes on along the minus strand of QDHC01001038.1, from coordinate 110,039 downwards.
AAACCAAAATACAATTAATAAAACATAACAAAAAATCGTAACATAGAAAACGTTAATTATCATTGTTAGAAGTTATTTAGTCACTAAGAGTTTCTCTAAGCCTAGCTTTAGTACGAGTTATATGCACTTAGTTTGCAAATAAACACTGAACGGTTCTGAGCATAGCAGATACATATCATCAGACTTTTTCTCGCGACTTCGTCCGAGCTAAATATAAAAAGATTTTCACAAGTAGTCTATGCGTTCGTGCACACTAGTAGTTCTAGAGTTACATTCTTTCCAACATCCATTCATCCGTCCATGTAAGCATTCGCATTTTAATCGTGCAGCCCAGACAAGTGCCCAGTGGTCTTCATAGGTGGGTAAACTACTGCGAAGCGATTAGAGGCAGCGGTTGCGTTCCACATGGTGATCCCGCGGCTCCCTAGCATCGTAGTTGACGACCACCGTGGGGTTTTAGTCGGTGGAACCCCAACATAACCATCCTTGTCCCCGTAAGGGTGGTGCATTAGGCATTTTCCTATCGATATATATATTTATATATTAAAAAGTGGCAAACGGTTACCTTGTTTCGCTGAAAAAGCGAAGCGACCGCAGAAGCTTTGCCTATCCTTAATCTACGGAAGAGGAGACGCGCAGCAAGAGGATAATACCTCTTCGTATGCCTCCCCTCCCCCGCCAATCTATTTCCCCTTCCCAGCATTACCTTAGAAGAAAAGGATAGAATCCTTCCTATAAAGTGAACTAAAATGAAGTCTAAATAAAATAAAACAATTGCATTTATAATAGTAGTATAACGCTAAAAAATTTAGATTTACAATATTGCAGTAGTGTTGAACTATTTGCACATCGTCGAAGTTTCCAGAAACTTTAAAGATAAGCTGTCGTCCGACAGAGATTGATGAAGCCCGTATTAAAATATCTTTTAAGTTCTTAAGCTGTTCCCGATCCTTTGAGAAAAGTGAAAATAAAATGAGGAATATCTTTCCGAAGCCCGATATTTTTATGGTAATGTAGGTCAGGAATAATTTATACGAGTTTTTGGTACCTAGAATGTTATGATCTGAATTCGGTAATGTTTTTTAACTGCTATCATTTTTGTATGTAACATTTTAGAATAAAAATGTATATCTTAATTTAATGTTCTTAGTTTGAACTATATGGAAAAAGTTATTTGCCGAAAAAAGTAAAATAAAAAAGGGTATTTTTTTTTGGAAGAATCTACTCATCGAATATTTATCATTTAGCTTATTTAAAGTGAGTAACAATGTATATTTTTCCAAGCAAAGTAAGTAGTTAAATCTTTTTAAATATGCTTACGGAGGCTCTTTAAACTTTTTTATATAAGAGAAGGTGCAAACGAGCGACGTGAACACCAAGGTGGTCAACGACGCCCATGGACATTCGCAACACTAGAGGAACTGCAAATGCGTTGCCGCCCTTTTAAAAAATTGACTCGCTTCTTGAAGGACCCTAAGTCCTACTGGTTCGGAAAACTCTTTTATTATTAAATAATATATTAATGTTTCACAATAAGACATATCTATTCGTGTACCTTGAAATATATTTGCAAAATATATATTTTCGATCCTTACTAGCTAAGTAGCGTGTATAAAATGGGGTCATTTTAAAAGGAATCTTTTTACCTCCGTACTAATGCATCCCAGTAATGATAGCGTAGAAAATATTCCTCACGTTTTTAGGTACTTTAAATGTTTTATTTCAAGCTTTTTTTTAAATAAAATGTGGTACTTCAATGCTTAAAGTTACTGTAATGTTATGTATGACTCTTTATATTTGTTAACTAGCTGTTGTGCGCGATTTCGTTTGCGTGGAGACAAATAATATATGCTTATGTTACTCGGAAAGAATGTAGCTTTCTAATAGTGAAAGAATTTTTGAAATCGGTCCATTAGTTCTTGAGTTATTTCAATACATAAAAATTAAAAAAAAATCTGAAATACAAAGTTTTTCTCTTTATAATATTATTAAAGAATAAGATTGACAAACGAAGAATTTAGAATTTAAAGGGATAAAGAAGCTAATTTGGGTAGGCTTCCTAAGGTTTTAGCAAGGTAAACTAGAATGCTTTTAGTTTAAAATGGAACAAGTTGGTGTGATGCTACGCGAAATTGATTTTAAAAATCGTAAGAATTCGATAATTTTTGAGGAAAGATACTTAAGCCATTTAGCATCTCGGCTTCTAACCTTGCCAAAGGATTTTAACTTTTACAAATAAAAAATATTTTATCAAACGTTTTACCTACGTATAGGGTGTAAACAGGAAAAATCAAATCGGTGAGAGAGGTAATGAAGCGACAAATCCGAATTCACGCAAATTATCGGTTTTCAAAATACACAATTTATGTCGGCTAAAGAAATGTATATAGAATTTCAATATTTTTAATTTTTTTTTCACGTCCGCGATTGGGTCATCGTGTCACGCTAGTTATTAGTTTTAGTTTTTGGACAATTTTCATAGATTTCTAAAATCCAACCTCACTGAACGGACGAACTTTTTGACTTAGTCCTTTAAGTACAAATAAAGTAAGTATCGATCATATTTTGAAAACTTATATCGTCGACTTAGTGCAAGAACTCATTAACTGGAAAGCATCATTATGTAGTTAATAACAGCTACGAACTCACCTTGCAGAGATCTATATAATGCAAAAACTCACTAGTTGTTAGCTTTTATACTTTGAAGTCTATGACTGAGTAAAACTAATGGTAATAATAAATTCAATATTACTATTAAAACTATTTAACTGATTAATCGACTTGCATTGGTCACTTAATGAGTTCTTGCAATAAGCCGACGATATTATGTAATTCGATGCTTCTTTTTTTGTTTTATAAGAAAAGGGGGCACACGAGCAGCGGGAACACCGAGGTGATCATCGACGCCCATGGACATCTGCAATACCAGAGGAACCACAGATGCGTTGCCGGCCTTTTAGGAGGTGATACGCTCGCTTCTTGAAGGTCCCTAAGTCGTAGCGGTTTGGAAATACCGCATATTGGCTAAATTAATAGGTAAAGGTGTTCATTGAATATTTTAACATTATTAGATATTTAAATACTGTACTATGTGCATATTTAATTTGATAAATGAAATATGCAATGTCCGTACGAAATCTATGTAATTGATTTATAGAGTTCTTGGAACGTAAATAGAAGCTTTTAACGTCTCTACAAACTTACATAAACAATGATTTAATTAAATGTTCGGGAATGAATAAAAATCTTAAAATGAATTTAGACGATTTAAAAATATGGATATAGAATTAAATGTATAAAATAATGAGAGATTGATTCAAAACAAACAACAAACGTTAAGTGAAGCTTACCACAGTACATTAGTGATAACCGCATCCAAATTAATTAATTGACTTCTGAGAATAACACCCAAGAACACACAGACAGATCGACAAATAAACGGACAGAAAGGTTGACGAAAATTACTAATAGTCTTTGTTATTACCAACTTACTATACGTCGCCACCGTGGGGCTCGGAGCCTAGCCAAAGGGGTCACTAGGCCATAGTCAACCACGCTGGACCAGTGCAGCTAGGTCGACTAGTCTAGTCTTTGTTGTTACTTTTATCTTATATTTTTCTTTTAAAATTATGTACTTTTTATTTGTATGTCTTTCGTTTCATGTAGAAATATTGTTTTTCGCGCTATCGCTGTTATCTTCATGTGAAGGCATCCAAATCCAATCCAAAATATTTTCATGAAGACTGCATTTTGCGCTGAAGGTTGCGGGCCAATTTATTCAATCGGTCTTTCGTTGGATACAAGATTCTTGTAAACTTGTGATCGATTCTCGCTTTTCGAGAATTTTGATTTAAGGAGAAAAAACTGAATAAGCTTCTATTAAATAAATTGAAGAACTACATAAATCTTTATTAATTAAAAGTATTTTTGTTTTGCCCTCGCCCAGAACTTCAGCCTTAATAATCTGTCAAAACTAGCAAAAGCCCCGCGGAATTTGAAGCAGTACGGGATTGTAATCCCTAGTCCAAAACATTTAACTTACAAGGGAACATAAAAACGAACATAGAGTCACTTGAGTTTAGCTCCTAGTCCGGTATAAAGAACCTTTATTTCTAACTAAATAGTTACCCCCATTCACACGAACGCTTTTTGAACGACCGGTAAAAAATCGTTGAGATAGAAAAAATGTATTTGCATGTATCTGTTCACATGGCGGCTCTTTTAAACTTTTATCGCGTGACATTCGATTTTGAGCGCTGTTTGAACGAAACAAGAGTCATTTTACAGCGTATGATCAAGGGCGTTAAAAAGGCTTTCATAGTTACAAACAATATTAACCACTTTATTGCATTTTTTTAAAGTATTAGTAGGATTTTGTGATTTTACTAATATTTCCTTTAACCATTCCAAGTAAGCTTGAAAACGTGTTAAGATATGGTTCACGACGTCTAATGTCGTGATTCGAACCCACGACCGCTAGATCGGCAGTCCGTACCCCAAACCATTAGGCTATTGGCGCTTAACTTATACTTTTAATCTAAATTAAGTATCTAATAGTATACAAAACAATTTGCGATACAAAGTCGTAATCCGATATGACCCTAAGAGAATCGGATACGTGCTCTCCGTGAATTAGCCGCGCGATTAGACCCTGACCCCCTTATTCCGAAATGTATAAAGTACTGCGATAAACGAGAACCAATAAGTCGTTGATTATACGATACTGGAGGACACTGGGAACCAAATAAGATAGACCAGGGGTCACATTGGACCAAACTAAGTATCATAAGAAGTACCAGGAACAAGGGTGGATTTTGGAATCAATTTTATCAATGTACCAGTACCAAGTGTAGAAAGTACAACAGTAATAACGCTGATTTTCGTTTCAGAATAAAGCGGTGAAAGTTTTCGTCTGATTATCTACATTTAGTGACGTTACCCGTGTGTCGGTCTAATGAAGCTTATTTGTAGGCATTACACGACAAACGGTTTACTGGCTTTTAGTATTAGTATTTATGAAGATTGGATTTTTTCATAGTATTGATTAGATTTTCATTATCTTTATTCATATATCCAAGTATTTTCTATAGCATATAACATTAGTATGCTTCCATTGGTATGCTTAGTAGATTTTTTTATATTATAAAGTAGCAAACGAGTAGGCAGCCACCTTAATTCGCTGAAATAGCGAAGTGACCGCTGCCCATAGACATCTGCAATTGCAGATGCGTTGCTACCTTTAATCTACGGAAGAGGAGACGCACAGCAAGAAGATAATTCCTCTTTCTATACGTCCCCTCTCCCGCCATATCCACTTCCTATTTATTAAGGTAACGATAGGAAGAGAAAGTGGACTAAAATTAGGCCTCCGGCACCACACTCGCCAGACGAAACACGGAATTGCTTCCATTTGACGCCTGTCTTCTGTGTGTGTGGTATGTCAGCGGGTGAGCCGGCCAATTCGTGCGAAGATGTTAAAGCGGGCTCTAACACTGTCAATTTTTTTTTTAATATTTCAACGTAATTAAGTACACTGTGTAAAGCTGACTACAGATGTTCAGTTTTAACTGCACAATTTACGTATACCCGTCAAGTCGAACTGCACAGTCGAACTGTAGTTTTCAATCTTTCCTACACACGTCAGTTTTAACTACTCAATCGAACTGTACAATTAAATCTGAGCGTCTGTAGTCAGCTTAAGGCAACTGCTAATTTGAATTTAATACTCTGATATACCAAAAACATTTATTTTTATGGTTTAACGTATTTACCAAGTGTTTTTCAACCTTTTTCATGATGCGACCCTGGTATAAAAAATATTTTGCCACCTCCTTGACCCTTCGGTTTTTTTCATGCATGTATGTAATGTATGTGTATGTTACATTATTACTAATATTCATTCCATAAGACGTATTTATGGTCTCCATGATTAGGATTCGGATAGTTTTTTGCAGCTCTGGCGACCCTCCAGGGGGCCGCGACCAACAGTTTGAAAAACACTGACTTAACCAAAAGCTTAAGTACTTAAATTCTTATTGTAGATACTGAATGAATATTCACATTTATTTACAACGTAAAACGGATTAAAGCGTCCATGCATTCTGTCAGCGTACAGCAGCGCGGTTTGGTATCGTTAAGGTCAGTCAGTCATGAAGAGCCTCTTACTGCAACTGATATTGTCGATCATCAGACTGTATATTAATCTGAGGGCTATCCAAAGTACTATTCGATAGGCGATATCCCTGATGGAATCGATAAAAATATATGAAACTCATACATTCGATAAGTCATGTGCTTGTCACGTGTGAGATAGAGGTTTCTAACTAATCAGAGTGTCTCGCTGATGGAGGTAGCTCGTCGGGACCATAGAATGACTTTCGCTCATAGAGGTTTGATTAGTTTCAAGAATAAAAATAAAATATGTAAATATAACATTTATCACCGTGCCAGCTTTTTATAAAAGTCTTATTCAAGTAAAAATTTAAAAAGCGACGCGTTATTCAAATCAGTGGCTCTAATGCGAAACGTTAAGAGTGAAAAATGCATTCGTTTAGTGAAAAATGCACCGCACGTCGGTCTGTTCGCTTCCAGATTTCCGCCCGAGGTGCGCGAATGAATTCTCTTGCATTTGCATTCAATAGTTCTCTACGGAACTTAATCCCTTGTCCGTAACACAAGATAGATTCTTACACTACCTCTCGTTTATCTTCTTAAAGAATTCTTAAGTTTCTTCTTATGATTTGGCTTCAAGGACATAATTATCATATCACTACATAGTATAAAACAAGATCGCTTTCTCTGTCCCTATATCTATGTACGCTTAAATCTTTAAAACTACGCAACGGATTTTAATGCGTTTTTTTTTAATAGAGTGATCGAAGAAGAAGGTTTGTATGTATAATGTAGCAACCCGCCCCGATATCGCACTGGTGCAATTATTATTAGTATAGATGTGATACAACGCACAGTTCTGTAGTGTATTTAGTATAAGCATAGTAGACGTGCGATGGCGGGGAGAGTCGCTAGTTATCAAACTGCATGATTTGATATCGACTTACTTTAGTATGTTATCTTTATGCCCTATACTCTCTAAGCGAGGTTTAATTGCTCAATAATGTGTGTTAATTATTTGGCTGTCTAGATTCCTATGTCTAGCTTTGATTAAGGACTCGTTGTAATTGTATCTTGTTCTCTGTTCATAAATGTAAAATGCTGATGTTTTTTTTTTTTTATATATTATAAAGTGGCAAACGAGCAAGCGGCCACCCGAACTCGATGAAACAGCGAAGCGACCGCTGCCCATGGACACCTACAATAGCAGATGCGTTGCCTAATAATCTTCGGTGGAGGAGACGCACAGCAAGAGGATAATTCCTCTCCCTATGCACCCCTCCCCCGGAAAATCCACTTCCCCTTCCCATAATTTCCTTATGTTTTAATACAGTTAAGTTTCAACAGTGGAAACCTTTAGGAATGTAGATATATAAATGTAATTTTACATAGATAGGACAGGAGGAAAATGCATACTTTAAATTGTACTGCAGAAGTAAATGACAATATTAAAATTATTATGATCTTTAAGATTTTCCTACAGAACTCTGTAGCGCACGACAAATATTTTTCTTTCAAAGTAAATTTCATCGTCTCGGTTTACCTTTGACGTGAAGTTTATTTAGAAGTCTCAGACATTTGAATATTTCACAACTGTGCAGCAAGCAATTACACAGGCGCTTTTTCAACGTGCGCTAAAAAAGCGTAGTGATAGAACAAATGCTTTTCTATGTATCTGCTCATACGACGGCCCTTGCAAATATGGTAAGGAGGTGCGACCATGATGGGCTTCATTTTCTGCATAAGAAAATCGAAAAACACATTGGTACATGGTGGGATTAGAACTCGGGACCTGCAGTTTACAAGTCTAGAGCTAAACCCCTGAGCCACCGACGCTCTAAATATAAATATGTATCGGGCATCGTTAGATTTTGAGCGTTAGTTGAACTAAACTACAGTCATTTTACAGCTATCGCATGAGCGAGGGCGTTAAAAAAACTTCAAAATCGACGTTAAAAAATCGTCTGTGTGAATACAACCTCAATCTTTATTAAAGGAGGAAATGCCACGATTATATTTTAAGAGTTAAGTGCGCTGAAGTACTTTCAAGTTAAGTTCTTCGTAATAGAGTTTTTTAAGTAAGTAAGGTTTAAAGTGTGTTTTCCATTTATGGTATCTTATTTATGCTGTTAGTAAGATACAAAATAAACGTTTTAATTATAACTGAAATAGCATTTTGAAACAATATAAAAAGAAATCGTTGTCTTAGTGGATAAAATGCAGCTTCTTTGAAGAAGTTGGCAAATAAAAAAAATTATATATAGTCGTTTTTTTTATATTATAAAGTGGCAAATGAGCAAGTGTCCACCTGGATTCGCTGAGATAGCGAAGCAACCGCTGACCATAGACATCAACAATTGCAGATGCGTTGCCTACCCTTAATCTACGGAGGAGACGCACAGAAAGAGGAGTAGATATATATAGTCAAATAATATTTCTCTCAAAGTATGTTTGACATTTCCCTTTGCTACAAACCACGACTTTATGTGGAAATACGAAAAATATTTTTCTCCAAACTCATTAAAACTTTTTCTGATGTTAGCTCAATTTATCTTAACAAATCTCAACATTTCGGTTTACTCGGAAAATATCAACAAATTACCTTAATATGTGTCTAACTTTTGATTGCGATTCAACACCAATATCTTAATATCTATACTAATTTTATATAGAGAGAAACTTTGTATTTTTGTTTGTATTGAAATAACTCAAGAACTACTTGACCGATTTCAAAAATTCTTTCACCATTAGAAAGCTATATTATCCCCGAGTAACATAGGCTATATTATTCAATTCCATGCTGGCGAAGTCGCGCACAACAGCTAGTTTTATATGCTGTGTCACGAACTTATCAGTGAACTGATGGGTGTCGCTACCGTCGTTTTAGTTTTGTTAATCATCTAAGTTGCACAAAAGTCGAATATTTTAACATATCTACTGTTCCTATTTTGTTCACTTCACAGATAAGTTGATGGTAGTCTAAATGAACATGACGATTAATTTAATATCTATTGATAGGAATGGAACTAAAATAGGACTAAAACTATATATTTATATCCAAAACTTAATTACTAGTATTTTAAGAATATTTGAGAACAATTTTTTATCGTATTTTTTATATTTTTCACACGTCTTTGATCCGATAAAAAAACAGTATCACTTCTAAATACCACATCAAGGAAACTTTAGTCAAAAAAAATATATTTTCTTAACATTTTATACCAAGTCATTCCCATTAAGTAAAAAATTCTTTTACCAAAGCTTTTCCTACATTGACGTTGACATTCCCCCTCCCTCGCCCGCCCTCGCCGCGCCAAGCCGGAATATTTATCTGCTCGTAAAAATTTCTTTGAAAACTTTAGCAAACTTTTTTCTAACGACCATAGAAAATTCTTCTTTATAACTGCACTAAAATTAATTTGACTTACAACATATAAGCATTACGTTTTTTATTAATGTAGATTTTCACTATGAAAATTCTAATAAAAAAAAATTAGTATTATTATTAGTAAAAAGTTTTTTGTGAGTTGAAACTACCAGGCAAGCATAACAAACCATGTTACCTATTTCGGTTCCAAATATCCACGATAAATATCCTAATTTAATTTCGTATGTGAGCTTATTTGTACTTTACTTTGTGTATATTCTACGTAAAGTAGTTTTCGGTGTCGTGTCAATCAACGGAAAGTTATACGTCTGCGTTCCGAATCTATTTTTATTTTTTATAAAGCCCTCTTTTTCAACGTTGTAATCTTAGTGACCAGTTTGATTTCCTTAGGAGTCATTCTTGACTACTCATCACCAGCTCACTACCTGTAAGTCTCCACAGAGAGGCGCGGAGGCTACCACCTACTTGTTCTTGGCTTTCTTAGCGACTGAAGAAAACGAGTACCTCTAACTAATAGTATAAATGCAATACCAAATATGTTTCTTATGATTGTTTAAATTATAATATTATATTGTTCTAAAACACATGCATTTCCACTCAATAGTTTGAGGATATCTGCTAAAACAATTTGCAAGATTTCGTCCACGAATTCGCGAACTAAAATTTAGTGCTAAGTTAATATAAAAGCTTAGAAAGTTATCACTAGATGGTTTCATCAACAGCAATTCAAGTATCGAAAACATCGATATCTTAAAGAAAAGCGATCCATCTTCATCAGTATTCAGTTAGCTTACGTGCGCTGAACACAAAGGAACTGAGCTGTTCAAGTATGCAGCTCCAACACAAACTATTATAGCACCCTTAGTTAGAAAATTGTCTAGAAAAATTGAACGAAAATAATATATTTTATACGACATTGAAACAATCTACAAAGAAATAAAGGACAATCGAAAAATACATCTATTCAACTAATATTAGAAATTGTTAAAACTTTCGTGAGACATTATCTTATACTATTGAATGCGCCTAAAACTCACGTATATTGTTCCGGTAACGGTACCGACTAGTTCCGGACTCCCGAAGAGTCCATTAATTAATATAATGGAAGAAGATTTATTATAAAAAAAACTACAATAGTAAAAAAAATGGCTTAGTTAGTTAGTTAGTTTTTGAGTTATTTCGAGGCAAAATGTTTGTATTCATGGACATAAAAGTTATAAAACTGAACATTTATAAATGTTTCATCCAGCTTATTAATTCCTTAATTTAATTTATAAATGCCTGTATTGTAGTACTAGATTAATTTACTTCTAACAACAACTGGTTTTATTTGTTGAAGTGAAAATTAGAGAAATAGCATCTGGTGAAGAAGAAAATGTCGAGGGTTTTAATTACGACACACAATTAAAAGACAAGATAAAGCCACATTCAGAACGTCTAGTTTATTAAAAGCTCAATAAATAAATGATATAACAAAAAATGTAATTAAAAGTCAAAAGCTAATTAAAGAACAACATAATTTTAATAAACAGCCAAATACATGTTTGAGAGATAGGAAAATCATGTTCTGGAGGATTTACAATAATATTTAAAATAACCAAGACAATATATAACTATACCTAATAGTTTTATGTCAGTATATTTTTAAGTAAAAATACTACAAAACTTTCCTTCTTCATAGCGAAAATATTTTAACGGAACAATTTTTCCACCGCGCAAAGTTAGCTAGTAATCAAGAAAACTGTCCTAAAGGATCCAAGTCAATGGCTTTAATTAACTCTTTTGCAAGCGTTCGTGAAAACGAGCCGATCTTACCTTAACTAAAAACGTCGGGGCTAAAGGACCGGTAATCTTGTGAGAGATTATGTTTTCAAGACGGCCGTACAAAATGACTTACTGAAACTAAGTTGGACGTTCCAAGGGAAATATTCCTGCCAATTAATATAGCTTATATCTAACTAGCTGTTGCTCGCGACTTCGTTCGCGTGGAATTAAATAATATAGCTTATTTTACTCGGGGATAATGTAGCTTTCTAATGGTGTAATTTTGAAATTGGCTCAGTAGTTCTTGAGTTATTTCAATACAAACAAAAATCAAAAATACGAAGTTTCTCTCTTTATAATATTAGTATAGATTTAAAAACAACTTAAAGTAATGCACAGATTTTAAATTATCAGTAATAGGCTTTTCTTTTTTTTTAAATTACATGAAGCTAGTGTTATGTAAAAAATTATAAAATCTTACCAGTATTTTTTAAATTTTGTTTTAGCAAAAAGTGACTTGACAAATTAAAGCCTTTCTTAATACTTATAAAGTAATATTAGTAATTTCTTAACTCACCATTTTACTTTAACATAAATTTAATGCGTAGTCATTGTGTGCGCTCAGAGAAGATTAATTAATAAAGCCTCCATTCACGTCTCATAGTTTTAGGTGAAATATCTCGCCTTACACGCAATTTCTTGTGAAAGCCTTATTCCAGAGGAAATTGAATGGTATGCCCTAATTTAGTTAAGTGAGTTGCGAATAACGTACTTTATCGCTTCTATCGTTTCGCTTTATCGTTTAATATTTCATCATAATTTGATACCAGCTTCGTAAAAGAAATATATCAGATACTATTTATTAAACCGATTAAATTGATAATATATAGAATTAAATAGAACACCATGAATATAAATCATTTATTTATTTACTTGCGACCTGCCGACCTTCGTACGAGTGCAAATAGGTATAATTTTGATACTAAATACTGCAGCGTTCGCAATGTAAGTGCTAAAAATGTGTTAATTTACGACATCATATTAAAAACCTCTAAATTATCAGTGTTACTCTAC
>QDHC01001038.1:70356-80674 GCA_013186455.1 Papilio dardanus tibullus | reverse complement strand
GTTGACAGTTTTTCTTTTTTTTTTTTTATATTAAAAGTGGCAAACGAGCAAGCGGCCACCTTAATTCGCTGTAATAGCGAAGCGACCGCTGCCCATAGACATAGTATAGTAGTGTATTTAGTATCAGCATTGCACCCGTGCGTAGCCGGGGCCGATCGCAAGTTATTTATATTTTAGTTATAAGATTATATATTTATTTAGATTTCTTATAGTAAATAAACACAAAAGATAGGTACTGTTAGCAACTTAGACAAGGAGGATTATGGTTGAAGAAATAAAATACTTAAAGCACCATCATAAATACATTATAGCCCCTACACAAGGCTTCTCAAATCTGCGTTTTTAGTTTCTAAAGCTTTGTTCGCACCGGGATAGTATTTTAGTTGAGTAGCAAGTAGCATTTATTCGTACTAGGTTCGGACTCGTTTAAGCCTAAATCTACGCACTAGGGTAGTAATTTAGAAACTAAACATGTCCGAACAGCATCATTTTAGTGGAATAGATTAGTAAATCCTTTATTCGGATACTTGGTACTTGCTACTCGACTAAAATACTATCCTAGTGCGTACAAGGCTTTAAAGCTTTTACGCACCAGGATATTATTTTAATCGAGGCGCAAGTAATTTAGTAACTAAACGTGTCCGAACAGCAACATTTTAGTTGAGCAGACTAGTAAATCCTTTGTTCGGATACTTACTACTAGCTACTCAACTAAAATACTATCCTGGTGCGACCAAAACTTTAGAGATTCATACACAGGTAACCGACGTGTCCTTATATAAAAATAACCACGCTCATAAAAAGATTTGCGTATTCTTGTGTCCAATAACTATAAAGCACGGATTCTATACAAGTGTTACATATTATTCTTATTTACGATGCTTGTGGAAATAACAATCGACGTGCGAACGACGGTGACATCTCTGGGGCAGTCGGTGATGGCATATCTGATCGTAGTAAGTGTTCGCTCAAGACTTGTCTAGCGAGGACCTGTTTATTCCCTTTAAATTGTAATAAACCGCTCTTACTGGCTATCGCGAGTAGTAAGACACTGAACACGCTGAATGACACCAACTGGAATTAGAACATAAATTAATACAAGAGTAATATAACCATGGGCTGTGCCAGTAGGGCAATGCAGCTCGTTTGAGGGCAGTCAGGTTTTAGTGGGTATTCTGGTCATCTTGGGCAGCGAGTCCCACACACCCTACGCCATTGCACCGCCCGGGCGGTGCATAAACGCATTTCCAGACATAAAAAAAAATGAAATCAAAATGAAAAGCCATATTCTTGGTAAGTTTATGAACGAACCTGCGTAAAGTGTAGTTGAATGAATTGATTTGTGTGCGTAATTTTTGAGTAATAACTTATGTATCGATTTGCTGCTTTTTATCTATAGCTTTAGTATATTAGCTTATAAAATAGCTAAGTGATCAATTTCTTAATAATAGTTGGTATTAAACGTAATTAAAGTGCGTAAAAGATTACTTCCACGGCACAAACTATTATCAATTCAAGGCTTGTCAAAAATATAATATCACCAACAAATAAACTCCTAACCTATAATAATCTGATAATAATTGATAATATAATCACACTTACCGCTGATACACCAAATGTAGCAATTACTTCAAATGATAATAACATTTTTTACAACTCAAACGTTAATGATCACAAAAAAAAACGTAAATAAAGAGCTGTCTTCGTAATACGACTGTCGCGAATGTGTTATCCTTCTCTTTCTACTTGAATCTATCTCACTTGCACACTAGACTGATTCAGATTTTGTTGGCGACACAAAAATTACTGCACAAAAACCACGAGTAACTGCGCAGGTAAAAAGCAAAAGTATGTTAACTGATTCCCCCACTACAATTGCATTGATTGAAATTTAATAATATTATCTTAACGTTGATTTTTATTATTAGATATTCTTTATAAAAATATTTCTATAAATTAATCTACAATTCGTCACGATTGTATACGACTGTACTTCCATTCATAAAGGTAAAGTGAATAATATTATACAAGGTTCTACTTTTAGATCTTGAAGTGTACTCAAAACGCAGTTGGAAACTGTATCGGTTGACATCTGTCGGAGCGGCAACGCCGCAAAATATCAGTATTCGATATGCGTCACCTGATAGGTATTGCGCAGGCGCATTTGCTTTGCGCCTTTTGTTTCTTAAATGCAATATTATTACTGGACATTATTGCTACTACAAAATAAAAAGGTTGGATCTAAGTATGAGAATTAGTTATTTAATGTTTCATACGTTATCAAATACACATTGACTAGTTATAGTCATAAACCTTTTCAAGAAATGCATCATAATAATTGTTTCTTCGGTTACTTGTCATTTTAATAAAAATAATAACATATTTAAAAGTAATAACAAACATTTTATATACAAAATTAAGTTGTATAATTAATCTAAACTATAATAAAGCAATAATGATAAATATAATAAAACAATAGATCTATAGATATGTATGATTAATTTAATGTCAAAAACATGGTGATAATATCAAGATTATTGTGGCGGCATTTTTTGACGATCATTTCTATCTTAGTTTGAAGATGGGTTTTTGGCAGTTCGTATTTCTCGTACCTTTATTTACTAATGCATTTGCAAGAAGAAATGATTTATATGCAGGGTGAGTAACTATATTGTATCTATGTTTAAAAATAAGCTGATATTCAATAAATGGGGGACTTGCGTCCAACAATCGTCACCTATCATAAAAGAATCGATGAAACTGACGAAGAAAATAAAATAGTGGTAGAGATAAGGTGTTACCTGAATTGTAATTTCTCTCGCATTTCCTTAGCCTATTTTTATCGTCAAAATGTTAATTCTATACACACTTTTCAACCATTTTCCCCATCATCACAATAGTCAACATTTTCAAATCAAATCTCTTGCAACGTTTTTGTTTATTAATACTATAACGTCTTTATTAATAAGCTTAAACTGGGCAACTTAATTGCTTTTCGGCAGTCTGCACCTGTCTACCCATAGCGTGAAGATAAATAACGGCAGCTGGTTAATAAAGGTAACCGAATATTAAATAGTGAACCTAGACAAACAAAGGAAATCTGTCTAAAATTGAGCAATTAACACAATAACCGGTTACAAAATTAATATAACAATCAAATCTTGTTACCCTTACTTTCTTTCTATATCTATTGTTTATTTTCATCATTGTCCTAAAATTTGATCTTTTGTCTCATTTACTCTTTGATAGCGTCGTATTTCTTTTTTTCCTGCCTCCATAGTCATCCTAACGCTTACTTCTTCTCAAACCTCCTTATCAATCTCCACTTTTTAACCACATGTTTATACTGCCGAAACCTATTGGCATGTTTCAGAAGTCATACCATTGGTTCGATAAGAGAGACATTTTTATTTTTTTTAACATGTGGAAAATGCCTAACGCATACCACCCTTGCGGGGACAAAGGTGGCTATGTCGGGATAGCACCGACTAAAACCCCACGGTGGTCGCCAAATACGATGCTAGGGAGCCGCGGGATCTCCATATGGAACTCAACCTCTCGACAAGAGAGACCTATAATAAGGTCACACAAATATATTGACGACATTACTATGATCGTTTTCAGATATACAGTCCACGGAGTTCATCTCCAAGACCGATCTGATCTATCCCTTCTCTATGACTTGGAGTTGAAACTTGGTTTGGACTTCTGGCAACGCGGTGCTCCGGGACAACGTGATGCCCATGTTATGATATCGCAAGAAAATAGCAAGGAATTTCTGGATACGCTAGACAAAAATGGAATAGAACACTATCTTCATTTTGAAAACGTTGCAGAGTAATTGATTTTTAAATTTATCTTTCATATTAATCCACACTGCACCTAAGGACTAATCACTACTAAGTCCAGATTAAGCGCCTATGTGGTAAGGGATAACGAAGTCGAACGACGAAAAATAGTTTTTTTTTTAATTTTCAGTGTCCTAGATAAACACGATAAAGAAGTGGAACTTTGGCGAAGCAGACGAAATTCTAGAAGCTTTCCATACGAAGATTATCTTCGTTATGCGGAGGTAACTATTCTACTAGCATTTATTTAGGACAATACGCTCATTTTGAACTCAAAATATATTCCTTTTACAGATAGAGGCGTATCTAGAAAGAGTAGCAGCACAGTATCCAGATATCGTCACTTTGGTTAACGCCGGACTGAGTTACGAGGGAAGAAATGTTAAGTACCTTAAGGTAAGCCTTAACATTATCATCATATCACTTCTATCAAATCAATTTGGAGAAAACTTAAAGATATTTATAACTTCACAGATATCCTCAACCAATTTCACCGATACCAGTAAACCGATCTACTTTATGAATGCTATGATACATGCCCGTGAATGGGTCACCACGCCTGTAGCAATGTACTCTATCTATAGACTGGTCGAAGAAGTACGTGCTAATGAACGGGATTTACTCGATAGTACCGACTGGATTATCATGCCATTAGTCAACCCTGATGGCTATGAATACAGCCACACCGATGTAAGGAATTGTCAAGCAATTATCTACTTTAATTGTTTACTAATACGTCTTACAACAGCTTAATCTGTTTTATAGGATCGCTTATGGCGTCGCACACGCTCCTACAATCCAGCAGTGAGTGAAACTTGCTATGGCGTTGATGGAAATCGTAATTTCAACATATCTTTTAATACTATTGGAGTATCATCTGACCCTTGCTCCAATACATACCCTGGCGTGAGTCCATTCTCTGAAGTAGAAATGGGTTACGTTCGTGACGTCCTTCACGAATATGTTGATCGAATGGAAGTCTACCTCGATATTCACAGTCAAGGGAATTACATATTATTTGCTTATGGTGATAACTCTCTACCACTTAATGCTGTAGAATTACATCATGTTGGTTCAGTTTTTGGAGCAGCGATTGATGTTCACAAATTGCCTAAAGCACTGTACTACATTGTTGGTAATAGTGCTTATCTCATGTATGGAACTTCTGGCACCGCTCAAGATTATGGACAGGTAAAGTCTTTAAAATATAATATTAAAATAACATATGGTTAAAGACTAACTCAACTAGGCTCAATGTCATAGGGCATTTTATTAATCTCGATAAAGATGTTTTTAGGTATTTTTTGTCCAATATTTCAAGATATATCATGTTATCTAGAAGTCTCTAAATTACTTTGTATTTATCTTATCAAATAGTTGTTTCTTTTTAGCTCATTGGCGTGCCTTTCGCGTACACATTAGAAATGCCGGGACATGGTTACGGCCACGTTGTACCACCGCAATACATCGAACAGATGGTTGAAGAAACATGGCAAGGAATAATCGCCTCCGCTCGAGTGTCAGCAATATACTACAAAAGTCGAAAATAGTATTTAGAAGATAATTTTATGATTCAAAATAGATTATTGTTTTTATACTTTTGTTTTTCTTATGTATTGGTAACTATATGTATGCTTCCAAATCGCTACCAGAGGTTAATTAGTTTTAATTGTCTTTATGAAATTGGTAGTCAGTTTTATCACTTAACTTAATAATTTCAGAGATTTTCAAATCGTTTTTACAGCGATCTCTACTATATATTCTATACTAGGCTTACTCACAAGTGAGATTTTTATAGTTATGACCTGAGAAAACGTAGTAGTGACGTTACACACTTTAATTCTATAATTTATATAAAAATCCTCAGTATGTCAAATTGATAAACGTGCTAAAATCGATTAGTTTGATAATTGATATGTTAATATCAACTACGTACCACAGAAGTAAAATTATTCGTGCACGCTATTTGACGAATGATGGTTGTTTACAATTTTGTATTAGTTATTTTGTTTTCTCTGTTTGCTTTTACTACGGCAGGCAAGAATGATGTTTATTCAGGGTAAGGTTTTTATCAAATAAATTACACATAAAATATCTAAATTAGTTAACAGAATCATTTTAATTATATAGTTATTTACACCATTTAAATTACATAATTAATATGATTCGTCCACATGGACGTCAAAACAAGCTTAAGATATCTCTTAGTTTTATAGCTTCGTCATCTCTTATCGAAAAGTACAATACGTTGTTATTTTTAAAACTGAAGAAGTACAAATAAATAATCAATTATGATAGATAATAATTAATTAAGTCATATTATGTTTAATCATTTAAGACAGATTATAGATGTCTGGTGCTGATATCCAGTCTAAAGCTCGAGACAGATTAAAATTAATGATAAATTAAAAAAAAAATGTAGTACGACAAAATCAAAGTGCAATAAGTAGGAGTCTGGTCTTAATTTATATTTTATCACTATGGTGCTTTATAAGCAAAGAATAATCACTCATTGGATAAAATCACGACTCTTTCGCCTTATTCCTTAAAAATGTATAAAGTACTGCAATAAACGACCAATAAGGACCAATAAGTCGTCAATTATACGATACTGGAGGACACTCGTAACTAAATAAAAAAGACCAGGGGTGTCATTGGACCAAATTATGAATCATAAGAAGTACCAGGAAGAAGAATGTTCTGTATTTTGAAATAAATTTTATGAATGCACCAGTACCAAGTAGGAATTACAATAGTAATAACGCTGATTCTCGTTTTAGAATAAAGCGGATAGAATCTCGATGAAGTTGAACAGAGTCTAAAGGAACACATAGGCTTACTATGTTATTTTTTAGTTCGGCGCAAATGGAATCGAAAAAATTAACAATCTTAGATAATCAATTTTGTAGGTATACGGTACACGGTGTTCAGATCAGAGACCGTGGTGATCAAGAAATTATACAAGAGATGGTGATATCACTGGATATCGATTTATGGCAGTATGGCTTCCCTGGTGTGCGTGACGCCATCATCATGGTATCATCAGAGAACAAAGATGATTTCCTTAGGGAATTAGACGACAATGGTATTTCTCATTATCTTCATATAGAAGATGTTACCAGGTAATCACAATGTTTACAAGAACTTATACTACGAGTAATATTATTAGTCCGAATGTCCCGAGTTCGAATCCCGCCATTTTCGATTTTCTATTTTCATATGGACATATTTACCGACGCTCTTAGGTAGAGAAAAACATCGTAATGCAACCTGCACATATCGACGAAGAAATTCAAAGATATGTGTATTCACGCAAAATACGCGCTAGTCGTGGAGTTGCGGAAAATGGAGCCCATCATGGGTCGAAACCTTTAAACTATTTTTAGTCCGAAGCATTAAATTACGTTAATCTACTTTTAGCTTCTTAAATGAACAAGATTTAGAAGTGTCTCGGTGGAAAGCGAGTAGACGAAATGCTGTTCCATTTGAAGATTATCCAAGATACCATGAGGTATGGGAGGAAAGAACTAATTTTAGTTATCTATTTAAATTATTTATGAATCCGTGAAGTGTTAAGGCCTACAAGTTTAGTAATAATCAATTTAAAATCAAACATTTTCAGATTGATGCCTATATGGAAAGAATTGCCTCACAATATCCAAATATTGTTACCATAGTTAACTCTGGACCAAGTTTCGAAGGACGCAGTATCAAATATTTAAAGGTGCACAATATCATAATAGTATAGAATAACTCCATTAAAAACTGAATGTGATATTGTATTAACTCGCCGAAATCTTATCTTTAATATTCTTGGTATTTCCTTTAGATCTCCACGACTAACTTCACGGACACCTCAAAACCGATATACTTCATGAACGCAATGTTGCACGCTCGTGAATGGGTCACCACTCCCGTGGCGCTTTACTCTATACATAGATTGGTTGAAGACATCCGTTCTCAAGATCGGGATCTCTTGGATAATATTGATTGGATTATTATGCCGTTAGTGAACGCTGATGGATATGAATACTCTCATATTGATGTAAGTATCTAAGATTGGGTTAAATCAGTTGCATCACTAAATTATCTTGAAGTTTCTTCAAAGTATGGGATAACTAGAATGTGGATCTGGCGGGGGGGGCGTATAGGAAGAGGAATTATCCTCTTGCTGTGCGTCTCCTACTCCATAGATTAAGGGTAGGCAACGCATCTGCAATTGCAGTTGAATATGGGCAGCGGTCGCTTCGCTATTTCAGTGAATCATGGTGGTCGCTTGCTCGTTTGCCACATTTAATATTAAAAAAAAAACTTCGATAGCAGATATCAAGCGATCAATATAACATCACTAGTGACTGAAGGAATCGTGTTGTCTAAACAATACTAGATCGAAGTATGCGACAGTATTTGGTTGATGCGAATTTATTTCTTTTCCCAGCGAAGACTCTGGCGTCGAACACGGTCATTTAACCCAGCAGTCAACCTAACATGTTACGGCGTTGACGCCAACCGTAACTTCAACGTATCTCATAACACTATCGGGGTGTCATCTGACCCTTGCTCGGATGTATATCCAGGTCATATACCATTCTCAGAGAGGGAAACTGGCTACGTCAGAGACATCTTACACGAGTATATTGATCGTATACAATTATATCTGGATATCCATAGCCACGGTAACTACGTACTGTTTGGATATGGTGATATGTCACTGCCTCCTAATGTAGTAGATTTGCATCACGTTGGAGCGATTATGGGAGCTGCGATTGATGTTATGAAGTTGCCACAAGCTGGATATTATTTGGTTGGTAACAGCGCTATGGTACTTTACGGGTCATCTGGAAGTGCTCAGGATTACGGACAAGTAAGTTACAATGTTGTTATCACGGTTTATGACCTTTTCTTTGGGAAAACAGAGATGGTAATAGTGTTCACATCACTAAAGTTGAATTAAGATTTATTAAAAATAACCTATTTTTTCTATTCTTGCAGCATGTCGGTGTCCCATTTTCCTATACTTTGGAGTTACCAGGTTACGGATACGCGTTCTCCGTACCTCCTCAATTTATTGCGCAGATCAATGAGGAAACCTGGCTAGGGATAGCAGCTTCTGCGAGAGTTTCTCTCCAGTATTATAGAGCGCGGTTGAATATGTCAAGTTGATCAGGATGATGATATTTTAATTAAAAATTGTTTACAAAACTCTATTTTTGTTGTCACTAGTCTAATACTGGAATAATTCCCAAGCTGCATAGCACCTATAGTTTTTTTAATGATTATTACAATATTAATAATAACTACGCTCGCTCGGATACCCACTTAGTTGGATTAGAGACCCGATACGAAAGGCAGTTATTTAAGGAACGCGCGCATAGTGACGAAGTTTCC
This sequence comes from Papilio dardanus tibullus, assembly GCA_013186455.1. NCBI lineage: Eukaryota > Metazoa > Arthropoda > Insecta > Lepidoptera > Papilionidae > Papilio > Papilio dardanus. The sequence goes on along the minus strand of QDHC01001038.1, from coordinate 71,438 downwards.
AAGGCCCGGTAAGGAGACGGAGGAACACCGCGGGGGTTTAGCGGGTAGTCCGGCCTTTAGCCGGGCCGGGAGCCCCGCACGAAGCCGCAAAAAGCATTCTCCCGCGAAACAAAAAAAAATAGTGAGGAAGTTCCTTTTTCGGCAGCCCCCACCATTGGTTGCTCGAGTTATCGGATTCCGCAGCTAATGGTGTTTTTATACAACATGTTTTATTGATTTTTATATCAAAAATAAGTTAATAAAAATTTACACGAATAGGTTATAAGCTGATATCACAGACTCTATCACGTATTAAGTGGTACAATCTACGAGTATATCTGAAGATAACACAGAGATTTAAAATAAAGTTCATATCAGTATTATATTTGGAGTATGTACGGTGTAATTGGGACAAGATGGTGATCCAAATTTTATTTATAAGTTTAGTGTTAATATTTAATTCTGCATCAGCTGGTAAAAATGACGTATACAAAGGGTGAGTCTCATTAATTTTATTACATCGCTTATCACTATCCATACTGTGAAATCATAAGTAATTATTAAATATCATGAAGTTTAGAACTTTTTAAGTTCAAAACAGAAGCAACTAGATGACTTTATTATATTATTATTAATCGACTTTACTTTTTGCAATCACAAAAAAAATGACTATTTGGTTTTGAATTACAAACTGTTTTTCAATAAATATAGAGATGAAATTAAAACAGCACGATAATTTCTTATTAAAAAGCCTATCTTACTGCGTGTATTTCTGCAGTTAGCGCGTATGTTACGTGGGAAATATACAGTGTTACACTACAAATCCTTATCACGTAACCGTATAACATCGGTCAGTACATACCCACCAAGTTATTACAATTATTTCTGTTGCTTTGCATATTGATGCAGGAGTTGAAGCTATTTTAGGTTTTCCATTGAAAAGTAGTTTAACTAAACATTCTTACAGTTTTACAGTTCATGGGATAAAGATTCGTGACCAATCAGATGTGAGCATTCTTCGTGAACTTGTAGAAAATCTTGATCTGGACGTTTGGACACGTGGAGCTGTAGGTCAACGGGATACTGTCGTGATGGTCTCAAAG
>QDHC01001038.1:55186-65279 GCA_013186455.1 Papilio dardanus tibullus | reverse complement strand
GTTGGCATTCCACAACGACGAGGTTTTCGCGCAATTTTTTACCTCGCACGGCCGCGTTGTGGAACACTCTGTCCACAGCGGTATTTCCAAACGTTGACGACTTAGGGGCCTTCAAGAAAAGAGCGTACTCCTCCCTCAAAGGCCGGCAACACATTTGTGGTTCCTCTGATATTGCAGATGTCCGTGGGTGTCGAATCAATTAATTTAGTTGATTGATTGAAAAAAAAACACATTCGATAAGCCATGTGCTTGTCACGTGTGAGATATCGAAGGTGATTGTCAGTTCCATACATTTTTGACGTCCGCTATAGAATGTACTTTGGGTGAACCCCTAGTTATCATTTATACTACATTTGATGTGCATACAGTTTTAGAAGATTTTGTTTAAAAAAAAACTACAATAAGGTCTCTCAAACAGATACATCTAAAGGCAATTGTTGTGAAGTTCTATATTAATTTTTATTTTCTTTCCAGCATTTGGGTGTTCCGTTCGTCTTCACTCTGGAACTGCCAGAGTTCTCAGATTACGACTTCAGAGTTCCACCGGAATACATAGAGCAGATAAACGCAGAGACTTGGAAGGGTATCGTAGCCTCTGCCCGTGCTAGTGCGTTATTCTACACACCACGATAATCTGCTTTGTAATTTTTTTATTTGTATAATATTACTTATTTGTTGGAAAAATACACCTAAAATATTTCGACGTTGATCTACATTGATAAATGGCTTTTCAATGAATTACATCATTTTTTTATTATTGAAGCAGTTTTTTTTAATATTTATTTACTTTTCTAAATAAAAGTCTATTTTTAATTACATCTTTTTAATTTTTTTTAACTACAATAATTAACTAATATTGCATGAATGCATAATATTTTTAAGTTATTTTCAAGTAAAGATTTTATTATCATAAGTGATACCAGCTTATTGTACGAATCAGTAAATAAAGAAAAGAAGCAAGAATAGTAAGAAAAATTGGCAAAATTTATTTCCTAATCGGCAGCGAACAACATCGAAAATTACTTTACAAAGTCGAAGATTTACAAGAGAAAGAAACTTCTTTACGTAACTTTGAACGCGAAACGATGTTCTTTTTTAATATTTTATTCTGAAACTTTTGGGAAAATAACTAATCTTATGACGACATAAAGGGTGTGACGATTGAGATGGCGGAGGATGATTAACGTGGATGACAAAAACCTGATGCCTGACCCTAAGGGAATAGGATGAGTTTGTGGAGATGGTGATGATGATGATGACATATTTATTATGTCCTATTTGTTGTGCGCGACTTTGTACGCATGGAATTAAATAATATAGCCTATGTTACTCGGGCATAATGTAGCTTTCTAAAGGTGAAAGAATTTTTGAAATCGGCCCAGTAGTTCTTGATTTATTTCAATACAAACAAAGTTTCTCTTTTTAAAATATTAGTAAAGATTAAAATAGAACTGAAGCAACTCTCTATTCTAAATCTCATGTCCCATATGAAATATATGACAAAACACCAGTCATAAATAAATATCTTGATAAATGCAACTCTTTTGTGGGTTGGTCGATGACTTTTGTAAATATGTACATCAAAATGCTCCGCCAGTAAGCAGATATTTATTTATTTCACATTTGACGTGAACGACAAAAAATAGTTCAGGCCTTCATTCAAAATTGGAATATAAATCACAGATGCTAATCCAGTGAACGTGCCGCGCTGCCATTTTGAAGTAGAGCCGATTTCGATTGAAACGTGATTTAAATTAACTTACTATTTATATGAAAATAGTTAAATCTAATACTCTACTCATTAGGTAATGAAGGAAAACATAGTGACGCCTGCACATATCGGCGAAGTAATTCAATGATATGTGTGAAGTCACGCAAATTACGCGCTAGTTGTCGAGTTGCGGAAAATGGAGCCCACCATGAGTCGAACTAGTAACTACTTTAGGTATATTATAAATGCTAAAGTTAATATGGATGACAGTTTGTATAAAGATATCCACAGAACGGTTGATGAAAGTTTACGTAGATGTAGAACATGCAGGCGGGGCTGCGGACGAGACCGACAGGTGCCCACGGTCCAGCTGTTATGCGTTTGAGGGCGGTCAGATTTTAGTGGCTATTCTGGTCACCTTCTGTGGCCAGCGAGTCCCACACTCCCTACGCCATTGCACTGCCCGGCGTAGGGGTGCATAAATGCATTTCCTGACGTTAAAAAAAAAGATGTAGAACATAGTCTGAAAAAAATACTTATGCTACTATTACGTTTGTTTTGTTCCGTGCGGAGGGAGTCACGGGCGACAGCTAGTTAATTGATAAAATGAAAATAAAAACAACTTTACTCACATATGTAACTTCAACAAAAATAACTTGGAAAGATTTGTTAACCCTAGCAAGGATAAAGGTAAAACTTCCTCATAATTCCTAAAGGTTGGTAATTTGGGAAAATACAGCAATCGACTCGGGCCGAAATACCGTTTATGTGGCATCGGTAACGTGTCGGTAACGTGTCGGTAACGTGTCGGTAACGTGTCGGTAACGCGTCGGCAAATTGGATTATACCTGCGTTAGTAGAGCGTTCGTGAAACTCATGACCCGTTTGTTCGCAGCTGATTATTTAGCCCCTACTTTATACAGGATGTTACCTTATATCTTAATTTTGGGGCGAAACTTACTACAGTATAAAAGAAAATGAAATATTATATTGATATACTTCTACGTAGGGGTAAATTCAGAAATGACGGCTGATAGAGAAGTATGGTAAGGAATACTATGTCGACCCACCATATGGACAAAGGCAGGATGATAAAGGATTATTTTAAATAGGTTCAGTAAGTATAGGGAGATAATTAAAATAGCATTGCATAGCGACTTCGTCTGCGTGGAATGAAATAATATAGAATAAATATAATGTTACTCGGGGGTAATGTAGCTTTTGAGTTATTTCAATACAAACAAAAATAGAAAAATACAAAGTTTCTCTCTTTATTATTAGTATAGACAAAGGGTAAATCGTTAGATGACATATTAGATGAAAGAAAGGTAGTAATAAAGCATAAATTTGAGATGAAGAAAAAGCCATACAGAAGTGACAAACATCTACAACTCTTCTAATACGAGTGTCACTAAAAATAGTCAAATTTGTTTTTTTTGGTTTCGTAACAAATAATAGTAAATTTTGGTAATAACTTATTCTCTATAATGAAGACAGAAATATGTCTAGTCGCGACAAGATGAATCGATTCCGCTTCAGATAAAGTTTTAATGAGTTTCAGCAAAACATTTTTCCAACTTGTAAACAAACTCACCAAAGGGAAAGAGAAACGTCTTCGATTACTTTTGAAGGATTCCTTGACCTATGTTCTCAAAGATTTGATGACTAAGGAAGTATATTCGACATTGATTTATTTTCACTTTTGTCGACTAAACTAATAAGGTTCATGCATTTGCATACGTACAGGGGTACTTATATCTGGCCAATACCACCTTAAAATATGTCGATGATGTCTATCTGTTTTTTTTCATATTATAAAGTGGCAAACGATCAAGCGGCCACCTAAATTCTCTGAAAAAGCGAAGCTATCGCTGCCTATTGACATCTGCAATTGCAAATGCGTTGCCTACCCATAATCTACGAACGAGGAGACGCACAGAAAGAGGATAATTCCTCTACCCATGTGTCCTCTTTTCTGCTAAATCCACTTCACCTTCCCATCATTTTCTTAAAAGAAAAGGATAGGAAGGGAAAGCGTGTACGAACCTCAATGATATTGCCTACATTTAAATAGTAACATTGAATATTAGTTATGCCTTATGTACGCGAGGCATTATAGGTGTGTTTCTACAAGAACTTGGTGCGTTGACCACATATAGAGTAGGATAAGGAAAGGAAGATGATGAGTCTTTCATTAATTTGCATTTTAGACTTCTTGACGAAACAGAAAACAGTCACTAGGTACACATGTCCGTCCCTGATTTGTAATTGATTAAAATTAAACGGTTACAAACTCACGCCTTGCTTCGGTGATGGTACTGTGAGAGAGGGCTCAGAGGTAGAACAGGTACTTTGCTCTTTTGAAATAAATCTTGTTTATATTATCTTGAAAGAAGAAATAAATATACGTTCACATTGAAGAGCGGCTCTGGAATCTATTGATGATGGGATGTCAATCTTATTAAATTTTAGAATAATTTAATTATAAATTTAAAACATTCTTTTTATGAAAAGACTAAGTGCAAAGAGGTAACATCCTTACAGTACCGACTAGTTCCGAACCCTCGGAGGCTATTCCTAAGTGATGAGCTGGTTAATTTTAGTTTATAAAGACATCTCTCGAAAGTTTGAATAATTTAAGTTGTAAATGCATTATGAGCATATGTTCAAGTGGGTAGAAAACAAAAGTCTTTATTTATGACTGTCAAAAATGGTTGATCCGATAAACACAAATCACAACTGCCAATTACAGCAGAACTGTCCGAATGCACGTTTATGATTGACCGCTTAACACAAGCTAGTATAAATCAAACCATAGTTTGATATGCAGCTTTATTGCTATTCACAAATAAACAAAATTTTTTTTCACTCTAATCTACGCGTTTGATAAGGAAGGGGAGATGAACCACTAGAATAATTAATCTATATCTGAATTCTTTGAAGAAAGGAACAATCTGGAAAAGACATTCATAAAAATCTTGACTATATGCAATTTAGAAATTTTACTTACTTTATTACGTCATCGTCACCTGCTCATGACCGAGGGGCGAGGACCCTGCCCTAAGGGGGTGGCTAGTAATTACTTACTTATAAAAAACTCACACAGCTCGTAAGCCTCGAACGCACTAGGATTGTATTTTAGTCGAGTAGTATGTAAATTAGAAACTAAACTTGTATTAACGCCAACGTTATAGTAGAGTAGTAAATCTTTTGTTCGGATTTCCTCAAGTAATGGGAAAGGGAAGTAGATTGGCGAAGGAGGGGACGCATAGGAAAAGGTATTATCGTCTTGCTGTGGGTCTCCTCCTCCAGATCCACCTCCAGATTGCAGATGTCTATGGGTATGGGTCGCTTCGGATGTTTCAGGCCACTTGCTCGTTCGCCAATTTGTATTGTAAAAAACAAAACTTGCTACTTGCTACTCGATTAAAATACTATCCAAATGCGAGCAATGGTATAGAGTCGATGTTATTTTTCATGCCGAATTCACACGAAGTTGATGTTTTTTTTATCAATCTATTTGATTTATCCCGTTCCTGTTTATTTAGTATTCGTGAACAATATTTGAACGTAGCTGTAACAGTAAAAACATTGATATTCGTAACTGTTATTGTTTGGTTTTAAAAAAGTTAATTAAACAACGTTATCTATAATTATTAAAAAGAGAGCAAATTTTGTACATTTGTTTGTATTGAAATAACTCAAAAACTACTGGGCCGATTTTAAAAATTCTTTCACCATTGGAATGGTACATTATCCCCGAGTAATAAAGGCTATATTTTAATACCACGCGGATGAAGTGAATCACAGTTAATCATCAAATAAAATACAATACATGATTCAAAACGGGTTTAAGTGCAATTTGTTTTCAAAGGATAACTAAATTGCCTAGCTTTAACACCCCTTAATCATATTTCAATAGCACTAGTATATTGCTCATAGCAGTCACTAGTTGTCAGCTAGTCTCAGTAGTGGAAAAGAGGTCTAATATCTACGACAGTTCGGTTTACTAGCTCGATAGCTCGATATTAATCAATCAGAGGTTGGCATAGAGCCAGCGCCAGCGTGGAAACACTCGATTCAGAAATATTCCGAGCACCCGATTATAGATACTGCACGCTTTAATTGCCAATTAATTTTTAAACTTGTTTATGATATAGCTGTCGCCAGCTACTTCGTCTGCGCAGAACTAGAAAAAATTAGTACTTGGCCTATGTGTTCTTTTACGGCTGGTTTCAATATCGAACCATTGATTTGACATTGTGGCAATCCAAGATTTTATTCGATCTCCAGAGTAGTGACAATCGGTGTTCCAATAACAACAATCACAAAACGCCAGATCATTTCAAAATTAGATTGACTTTTGATTTAAAATCATTGCCCCACGGCTTCATTAGACCGATATCGCGCAGAGAACGGGCATACGTTGAAGCAAATTTTCCGTTTTTTCCGCGATCTCGATCTAATGGAGCCGCAGGTTTAGAAAAACATCAATTTCTGTTGACAACTGTCATATCATTTCCTTTTCTTTTATATACTTTAAACAAAGAGGTCTTGCTCATAAATCAACTGCTGGTTAATAAAATCGGATTATGTTCGCATATTGAAACCGGCCGTTAGACTGTGTTCTATATCTGTGTATTTCATCGAGATACGTTCAGCCATTCTGGAGTTACCTCCAAACAAACATCCATCCATCTACACATCGTAAAATTCTCATTTATAATATTAGTGTAGTGTATTGGCTATGGTCTGGTCGTCTCTGGGTGTCTCAATCATCACTATACCACGTATAATCGTACCCAACAACGCGCAATCGTGCCGGGCATGACGTCTGTCACGACTGTCAACATGGCGTGATGCTCGAGACACCCAGAGACAACCAGACCATAGCCAATACACTACATGTATTAAGAAGTAAGATTGTCTAACTAACTCCCTAGACTTTGATCTAGTTAGTTGCATTATTCTATGCCATCATTTCATCCTAATAATTTATATCTAGTGCAATTTCTAAACATTGAAATTCCGTACGTATAAGAAATCTCAGCATAATTGTAAGGCGTACAAATGAGGTTACTGACAGAGGCTTAACGGGCACTTAGCTCAGGTTATGCGTAAAGTTCCGGCTTCTAATCACTATGATCATTTGGAAAAGCCTCACGTATCACATTCCTAATGATATATTGCTATACTACTATATTAAATGGAAATTATTAGGTTTTTTGAGCGTCGGTGACTTGGAGGATTAGCTCTTGAATTGTAATCTGCAGGTCCCGAGTTCGAATCCCGCCACGTATGTGTTTTTCGATTTTCATACGTACATTTTTACCCGATCCTCTTACAGTGAAGGAAAAAATCGTGATGCAATCTGCACATATCAGCGAAGAAATTCAAAGATGGGCAGCCAGCGTGTTTGTCAATGGCCTAGTCACCCCGTTAGAAAGTAGGCTACGCGCCCCTAGGTGACATCGCTTAGTGAGCTGGTGATGATGATGATGATTAAGTTTTTGCATCATTAACTATAAAAAGTTTTTGAATTCTTATTATTTACTATACTCCAATAGGATTCTCATCAAAAATCTGTAGATTCTTCAGTACTTCTCAGTGTTAACAAATTGAAATATGAGTTTATTGTATTTCGCTTTGACCTTTTCTAGGTCGATAGACTTTCTATAATTTTACCTAAATTCACTTACTTATTTAAAAGCGTTATACGTGTTCCGATATATCCCTTTTTATTGATAAGTCTGAAGCAAACATTCATTTATCTTTCGAAACGGTTCGAAGAATCTAGATCGCAGCTGTTGAAAATTCAGATTGAATAAATTGCCTAACCGCTGCCTTCATTGCTTGTGAAATCTGTTCTGAATATATTACAAGCTTCAGCTTACTGAGTAAAATTATTAGTCGTAAAAAAATTAAATGACTGTCCACGAAACGAATTGAAAAGAATAAAAAACGATTTTGAAGATATTTTTTACAAAATATTAATAAAAATAAGACATGATGAAAGATGAAGAGAGAAAATGAATTAAAATAATGACAATAACGTATGTAAAAAAAAATAAAAAGTAAAAAAGAACTGCTGCGAGCAAGGAGTTGGCCTTTAGTGGCCAGTGCTCGCCGCAACATTGAATCAATGTAATTCGCTTGTTTATAACTTATCCAAACACTTAATAATCCTTGATTATCATAAAATAAAGACAACGGGCATTTTAATTAAAAGCATGAAAAAGCTGCAACTAAAATTAACTAAAAAAATGACAAATCAGATTTTTCTAAAAGCTTTAAGCTTCAAAGTTGTTGGTAGGTCGTCATTAAAACAATTGGCAAACAAGGTTGGGGCAAATACGCCAATATTGGTAACACGCAATTTACCGGTCGATCGGCGTCGGTGTCTACATCACTCGTACACTTCGACCACACAATTACGGTTCACTTCAACGGTAAATTGAGCTTTTAACACCACAATTTCGTACCTTCACGATATACCACTTTTGATCGGGTTTTAAGTATTTTATCGGGTTCGGGATCGGGTTTTAGGAAATATTTGTATTTTTTATATGTTTTGAAATAACTCAAAAACTATTAGGCGGATTTAGAAAATTCTTTCACCGTTAGAAAGCTACATCATCCCCGAGTAACATAGGCTATTATTCAATTCCGCGTGGACGAAGTCCCGATCAACAGCTAGTATCAAATCTCCTTCTATTGGAAGTTGATTTATAAGGAAACATACTGTACTATAAATTGAAATTTAGCGTCTTTAAATATAGTATTTTTTACTAGTCTTAATTCTAATTTTAACAAAGCACCTCTTTTTAACCTCTCTGTTTCTTTTTTAACCGACTGACTAAGGAGGTAGAGTATGTCACTATTTATGAGGGTGTTTATTGTTGTTCTTTTTACTTTCGTCTTATTTATGTACTTAACTGCCTGTAGAGAATACCACTAGTGAATAATACGGATTCATTCGATTAGTATTCTTCTTCCGAGTGTCTTAGGGGTTGAACACCCTATAGGTTAACCAGTTATTTTGCTTTTTTAATTGACAAAAACCTTTGTAGTATTTTTTATTGATTCAATTTTATACACAGCGTTGTTGCACTCTGTCCGAATCTAAACGACGAACGGCTAAAAGGTTTCATGCGATGTAACTTTGTAATTCAATTCGATAGGACAGCGTGGATGTATCCTACTCTACTATGTTTATTTGTAACTAACTTTATTTCCCCTGATCAAACTAATTAATGCAAGTTCCTGTCTCATCATCCTGTCCTTGGCCATGGTGGGTCAGTACAGTTTGTACTATTCCATTCTTCCCTATCAGCTGTCATATCTGAATTCACCCCTTTATTCAGCATATCTTCTTTCACACTATCCATCCATACTTTCTTTGGCCTTTCTCTACCTTTGTGTCCATCATCATCATCATCTGAGGCACTACAGCCGCGGGTGGGCCTGGGCCTGGTCCAGTAAATTTCTCCAATTTGCTCTACTTTGGGCCTTTTGCTTCCAGCCCTTGACGCCGATAATCTTAAAATCGACGTCATCTAGCCATCTTAACCTTTGTGTCCGTCCACATTTAATTTCGTTAGATTATTATTTATATATTCCTCATTCCTCCATAATATGACCATACCACTGCTCTCTAAATTCTCCTTCATTGGAGCCACTTTCAAACTTCCTCTAATTATCTTAAGATCAAAATATTAATCAGTAAAACACCTTTGCAAGAAGTTTCTGGAGTTCCAACTTGAAATAACTCTGTTCACAATACACGGTTGACTTGTACTGCACTGTTTTATGCTCTTTCATGAAAAATGTTTTTCATTCCCCCAACTTTTTAATTAAAACTTTTAATTAGAGGACTACTTTATTTCCTGACAATTTGTTACAATTATGTATTGCTTTAAATATAAACCTGGTTCTTAGATAACATTTATTTTTATACAAAACAAAAATAATTATTTTTTATTACCTTTTTAATCTATTACCAGAAGATTAAATCGATCATTTTCCCCATATCTGGGTAAAAATGTGAAATCTGTCTACCCTGTTTTTAACCGTTTTCACAGTGGTAAAGTCTGCAATAAGTCTGTATGCAGTGGGCTTAACCCGTGCAATGCCTTTTTTTCAAGGTTGAATCTCGTTTTGGATCCTAGTGCTCGGGGAGAACACAATTAGGTATGTGAGGATCTCCCTCTTCTACTCAAATCCCCTAGCGAAAAGAGACAAAAGGCATACCATACTAAACCACCTTGTTCCCTCTTGACCATATTGTGGGCGCTGCGGGCACGTTAGTAACTTCCGCAACGCCCACTGGCCGCCTCAGGTGAGCCCGTCAAGCGCCCTTAGAAGGGCGCTGCGCCCGGAGAC
>QDHC01001038.1:20161-33401 GCA_013186455.1 Papilio dardanus tibullus | reverse complement strand
CTTACTTCTTCAAATTTATTTTCTAAAGGTTTTACGCGGACGAAGTCGCGGGCGCCCGCTTGTGTAATGTAAAGGTCAACACTAGGGGAAATTTCCCTACAGAAGAAATCCGGAGGTCAAAGAAAATGCCTCCCTTTTAGGCTTCGAATGTTCCATCTATAGTATAATATATCTTTGATTTTAAATATAGAAATATTACAATTTCCTTTCAATGAAATTTCAAAGAAGGGAAAAGCTTTTGATATATTCGTGTGCAGTTGCAACGCGATTATACGCTGGAAAGCCTTCGTATGTTAAAACGAACGAGCGTAATTACCAGGATATAGGCCTTACCTCACACCGATGTAACAAATAATAATTTATCAATTTCCATATTTAAAATTGTTACTGATGTTGACAATCATTGGCTCGTATTTATTTAATTTTTAAAATTTTACTGATGTCTAAAACAATAGCTTGTTTTTTGCTTTTGGACTCTTTCTTAACACCTTTTAATAACAATATAATGAAGGGCAACGTTTTTAATAAAAATGTGTTACGTCCTTCAGATTAATATCTGTAAATCGTCCTTCAAGTTAAAAAGACAACGTATTGTAATTAAACTTTTAACTTTCGTGTTTTTTACCAACATATTGTTCGTAAGAAACGGAATTCTTACCACGATTTGTTCACGAAATATCGAGAGCGCAATCAGCTAAATCGTGGGAAGAATCCCATTTCTTACGAACAATATGTTATTATAAAATTTACATTTTTTTTGTTTACATTAAATTAGCTATTGTAAGCTTACGCAGAAATAAATATTATTTAAGCACATGATATTCATAAACCATTTCTAAAACTAATACAAGCTGTAATAATTCTGTACGGTGTAAGTGAGTGACAAATTAATCACACATTCAAGACCAGGTAGCGTACAAAATTCTGAAGCTAAGCGACAGTTGCAACTTGTTTCACAAATTAGGAAGAATATAATATTTTCTATTTTAATATGACGAAAATATTAAAACGAATAATATTAAAATTATTTAAATCAATAATTGGGTAAAAAAACTAGACTAAAAAGATGGATTTAGTAATTTCATAGTTAATTTTGGACACTTAAAATCTCAAATATAAAAATAAGGAAAATTGCAGAAACACGCACGAAACAGAGGCATTTTTAGTCCGCAAACATTTTTCCCTAAATTGGCTTACCCTTGTTCAAATAATTGACATAAACCCAATATCCAATGATGTTTTCTTTTAATCTAAGGTTTAAGGAAACGATAAATGTCCAGAAATATAATTAAGTAAATAAAAACGAATAACATCGCGTTCCCTTTTTTATTACGAAGATGAAACAATAATAAGCGATATTTTAGATTGTTATTATTATTTGATATTTTTATTTTCTTTACATTTTCGTACTTAAATACAAATGTTTAGGTTTACATGGCTGAATATTATTAATGAGAATTAGAGTACTACTATGTGGACATAGCCCATTGGTAGAGCCCGCTTTGACATCTTCGCACGAATTATCTGGCTCGCCCGATGAAATACCACGACCACACAGAAGACAAGCGTCAAATGGAAGCTATTCCGTGTTTCGTCTGAGGAGGGTGGTGCTGGAGGCCTAATTTTAGTCCACTTTCCTTACCTATATATTTATGGGCAGCGGTCGCTATTTCAGCGAATTCAGGTGGCCGCTTGCTCGTTTGCCACTTTATAATAAAAAAAAGTCATGTGGAAAAGCTTCTAGCTTATCACGAAGTCGAGTTATCTAGACTTAATTAATCTATACCATAGAATAGGACTGCTATCATTATGATTTTCATAAATACGGGATATAAATATTCCTCAGGATAAAACCCAGACCCCGTTCCCGCCTTTCTGCTTTTATTATTGTCTTGTTCTCACTGAATTTATTCGTTTACTGCTTATGAAAGTTTTTATTGTGCTCCCTGCGTAAATTACTGCGTTAAACGAGGACCAACAAGTCGTCGATTATACTGAAGGACACTCGAAACTAAATAAGATAGATCAGGGGTCTCATTGTACCAAATGATGTATCACTAGAAGTACCAAGAACTTATGAATTTTATAAATGCACCAGTACCAAACGTAGAAAATACAACAGTAATTACCCTGATTCTCGTTTCGGAATAAAGCAGATTGTGCTCGCTTGTTATATAGATTTGCAAATAAAATTCGTATTAAATTTTTTTTTGCTATAAATTACTATTCAATTTGTTATGAGAAGGAAAGTATGGCATGGCTTGTTACATAACAAGGAGTGCTTTAAGTATGAATGTACACTGGTACAGGTAGGCCTAGAAAGAGATGGTTTGTGTGAAAGGTGATATGATAAACAAGGGTGTGACAGAGATGGCGGAGGATAGATTAACGTGGAGGACAACCTGATACCTGACCTTACGAGAGTAGGAAAAAGACGGATAGATGATGAATTTGTTTGTTTCATTTTCAAGTTTTTAAAGACTCAATTGTTTTGAAAGTATAGTAAATTATATTTGATAGAACTTAACTCAGATGTTAAGTAGGCACTATATTTCCTACACACTCTTTACAATCAAATCAACATATTTGAAACAGGACGTTACATATAATTTGCATATTTAAAGGAAATTGCACTTATATAATATTAAATAGTGGATGGGCTGTTATAAGTGCCAACGTGGTAACTCGGCATTTAATTTGTCCTTCGTTACACCGTCACAATTCATATTTTATAAGGATGCTATTAACATTTATTACTATAGTTTAAACTAGTGGAGTTACGAAAGCACTTCACGAAATGATAGAAAGGAGAAGTGCAATGACTTGGAAGGGGAAGCATGGGAAGAGGAATTATACTCGTGCCGTGCGTCTCCTCCTCCGTAGATTAAGAGTAGGCAACGCATCTGCAATTGCAGATGTTTGTGGGCAGCGGTCGCTTCGCTGATTTCAGCGAATCCAGGTGGCCTCTTGGTCGTTTGCCACTTTGTAATAAAAAAAATTAAGATGTGGGGAAGAACAATTGAATTTGTTGCAATACGGGAAATGAAAAGTTTGCTCTCTATTACAAAGTAAAGTTCACTTCTGTCGTCTTCATTTGTGTAGTATTTAGACATTTTAATTATACCAACATTCGTTTCGGTGTAAGGGACAGTCCTTGTGTGGTAATTACACTCATTTATATAGATACAGCGAGCTTTTTCAGCGAGTAATCACGCTGCCTCAGCGGCATGTTACAAAAGCTTCGTGAAGCTTGCAATTTTGTACATTAAACACGGTGTCTAATATTTAACATGACGTGCATTTAAACCGTTATTATGTGCATTTAACATTGTAACGAGAAAGGGAATCTTTGGGAAGCGAGGGCAGAGATTAAAGCTACCTATAGTTTGGATAGTCCTCAAGATGAACCTTGTCAAAGCAAGAATGCATTGGAGGCGGGGGGCATAGGAGACGGGCGTTGTGGCAATCGAGAGACGAAGCTTACGTTAAAAGGTTTTCGACTAATGATGGGCTCCATTTTCATGGACGTCCTTAGGCTGACAATGATGATAATTTTGGTCGAGGGACGTAAATAATATAATTCTATGTTTAAGCGTATTCTACATGCCTTGATATTATAGACTTGATCCGTTTTATTCCGATACGATGGTCAGCGTTAGTACTGTACTTTTTACGTTTGGTACTAGGTACATTCATAACATTTATTTCAAAATATAGAACATCCTTGTTCCTGGTACTTCTTATGATACATAATTTGGTCCTATGAGACCCCTGAACTATCTTATTTAGTTCCGAGTGTCCTCCAGTATCGTATAATCAATGAGTCGGTCCTCGTTTGTCGCAGTACTTTATACACTTTTTCGGAATAAGTAGCAAAAAGTTCTTATAAATTTGCATTTAATAAAAATTCTTTATTAGTTACTCCACTACATATAAATCTATATCTCGAAATTTGAGATAAAGAACAAATGCCTTTTACATTATCTTTATAAAAGCTTCAATCAAAAAGACAACCGATCCCTTTTAAAAAATCATCTCAATGTAATCCTATTTTCTTAACAAACTCAATTTAAACGAAAGTGACCGTTCAATCGAATAAAATAGAATCATGGAGTAGCTTTTACTACCAATTGCGGCGACTAAAGCCAGTTACAGACGTTCAGTTTTTTAACTAAACAGTTTTAACTGTGCGGTTAAAAGTGATCGTCTGTAGCCGGCTTTACCAACTTTGACAAAAAGATCAAATGGTTCAAGTCAATCAAGCGTTCCTTTCTCGAATCAATTTAATATAAAATGTCAATTTGTAAAATTATCTTTATTCTTATAGATATTAGTACATATGTGTCCTCAGCGGTATTTCCAAACGTTTACGACTTGGGGGCCTTCAAGAAAAGAGCGTACTCCTCGCTCAAGACCGGCAACACATTTGTGGTTCCTCTGGCATTGCAGATGTCCGTGGGCGTCGGACCAATTAATTTAGTCGATCCGCTGCTCGTTTGCCCCCTTCTCCTATAAAAAAAAATAGAAAGTATAGGCTGTGGCTGCCCATTGCCTCTTCGCGGTATAAAAAAAACCTTAGTAGGCTTAGTGCTTAGGCTATGTGTTCTTCCAGAGTATGTTTTACATCTGTGATAAACATAAAGATGCGTTTAGCCGTTTCGGAGATACCTTCAACCAAACATCCATCCATGTAAGTTTTCGCATTTGGAATATTAAGTAGTATTTTTCGTATAGTGTCATATTGGATCAATTCATTAAGGATAGCTCAGCTATACTGTTGTTAGTAAACAAAATAAAAAATAAAATGCTTAGTACTGGTAGTATTGAAAAAGAATCTGTCATTAAAATGTTTATAATATAAATCCTGCTACAGACGCTCAGCTTTAACTGTACAGATAAACCTTACACGCGTCAATTTGAACTGCACAGTCGCACTGTACAGTTCTTAGTTCTATCTACGACAGTTTTAACTGCGCAGTGACTACAGTCCTTAGGCTTAATATAATTGGTTTTAGCTTAATCCATTATGACAATTTTATAGAACAAATTGAGTACAAAAGTTTTAATAGGAGCTCATTGTAATATTTCTAAAGGATCCATAATAAAGATATTCAAAAGGACGGCATTATGCCTTAATGAGTCAGTCGTGCGTGAACTATTCAAGTTTTTAATTACTTTATATTGATTCAGATAAAAGACCCGAAGATTTTATTTACAGAAGATTAAAAAGACCTTTAATTATAAGACAAAAATGTATTATTTTTAATATTTGTTATCTTCGATAGCTTTTTGTTAATTTATTATGTTAGAAATGAAACAAAGAGTTGCTAAAGATGTAATATTTTTTTAACAAAAACAAAAGAAGAAAGAAAAATAATTAGAATTAAAAAGTATATAGTCACCAAAGAGGTTTCTGCTTGCTGGCCAGTGTTCTCGCCGCAACAATATTCAGGGATATCTTTTGTCGATTTATTAATCTTCAATAAAATATTTTTTAAATGTATATTAAAGTATTTTAAGTTTTAATTACGAATTTTAAATACCTAACTATTATTTTCCTAGTATAAGAAAAGTTAATTTTGTTCTTGATTGAAATTATCACTTTTCCTCGTGAAATACCTCATAATAGAATCAATTTCCAATCTAAAGGAGACAATATTTTTGCATATTAATTGACAATCTTCGCCAGAAACATCTATATCAATACTAATATTATAAAGAGAGAAACTTTGTATTTTTGTATGTATTGAAATACCACAAGAGCTACTGGGCCGATTTCAAAAATTCTTTCACTCATAGAAAGCTACATTATCGCCGAACAACATAGACTATATTAATTAATTCCACACGGACGAAGTCGCGCACAACAGCTAGTTACTTTACCGATCCCCAAAATCAATATAGTTATATGCAAAAATAAGAAAGTAAGCAACGGTTCAGGAAAACATCGTGATACAACCTGCACTTATCGACGAAGAAATTCAAAGATATGTGTGAAGTCGACCCGCACTGGGCCAGCGTGGTTGACTATAGCCTAGTCACCCCTTAGCGTAGGCTCCGCGCCCCTCGGTAGGTCCTTATACTGAGCTGGTGATAATGGTTATTAAAAAAATAAAAATAAAACCCAGTAAAATTATCTATATCAACCTAAACTACGATGGTACAATGGAAAATAAAGGGTGTTCCATTATTCTGAAGCCGTTGTCAATTCAATAGAATCTTCAATACGCACGGTTACTCATTAAAAGCTTTACAATCCTTTTGTGAATGGTTTATACGAATTTCGAAATAGCTTCAGACTTACGTTAATTATAGTGGTTGTATTTGAAGGATTATACTGTATACGTGGTAAAGCGCTTAAATCTCGGTCTAAACAATAGCTAAGCAATTATGGAACTGACAATTACGTTCGATTACACACGTGACAAGCACATGACTTATCGAATGTCATTGTCAGTTTCATACGTTTTCATATTTCATCAAAAATGTATGGAACTGACAATGACGTTTGATATCTCACACGTGACAAGCACATGACTTATCTAATGTCATTGTCAGTTTCATATGTTTTCAAATTTCATCAAAAATGTATGGAACTGACAATGGCATTTGATATCTCACACATGACAAGCACATGACTCATCGAATGTCATTGTCAGCTTCATACGTTTTCAAATTTCATCAAAAATGTATGGAACTGACAATGACGTTTGATATCTCACACGTGACAAGCACATGACTTATCGAATGTCATTGTCAGTTTCACTCGTTTTTGTCGATCCCAACAGCGATATCGCCAATCGAAAGATACTTTTTATCTGAACAGCTATTAAAAGAAATACTTGAAGAGGGAATAAAATTGTTTAGTTTATGCAAAATAAATTTTATAGGAAAAAAGTAAAGAAGCTGTTTTTTTCTGGTGTTTGTCGCGTCGTCCGTCCACGTGGAATTAAAAAATATAGCCTATGTTATTCGGAGATAATGTAGCACTAACGAAGAAAGAATTTTTGAAATTGACCGATTAGTTCTTGGGTTATTTCAATACGTACAAAATACAAATCTTTTCTGTTTATAATATTAGTATAGTAGATAAGCAACAGAATCAATTACAAGGATTTCATAGCAAATTCAAAGCTGTAACCGAAATTATTTTGAAGACTAATTACTGGGAAATTGGGCAATTGTCGGTCAAACAAATAAGACATTTCACAAAATTGTATCGTCTTTATTTCTATTCTGTATAATATTAAAATACATATTCTATTCTAATATCTACAATACAATATATTTACAATACGTTACAGTCAAAATATTAAATCAGACACTATATAAAAGATAACTTACAAATAAAGGTAATAAACGCAATTGCTCAGAACAAGTAGATAACAAGAAAAATCTAGGTACGAGTATTTCCCATAATTTCCAACTTTGACTGCAACGTGAATAAATTCTAGACGAGAAACAGAACAAATGAGTTGTCATCTCTTGCAGCGGCAAATTCGTTTGAGCGCCCGCTTCAGACCCGCGAAGTAATGTATCACTTGCTCCTGGAGAACAAATGCATATAAAATAAGATAAAGTATAAGCATTGTAAACCTACTATAACTCTAGTAGAGTTTTACACAAACATCAGGTGATCTAAAAGTCGTAGTAGGTTTTAAAAGAGTTACATCTACATCGTAGCACCATGCGAAGACGTATTAAAGAAAATAAAAGGAAGAGAGGTGTCTTCGGTCCTGGGCAACGGGCGAGAGTGAGTTGTAATGATGTCATACCTGCATCAGATTGAAGCACATAGCTCCAAGCGCTATCCCCAGCATGAGATAGAGGGAGCACACGATGAAGGAGGTCTCAATACGAGGAGTATACACCCGCTCGCCAGGCACGAAGTCACCGAAACCAATACTGATGGAAGGAACAGAGTATTAATTCATAAGTACTGTATCATTAGAGCGTCGGTGGCTCAGGGGTTTAGCTGTTGACTTGTAAACTGCAGGTTCCGAGTTCGAATCCCGCCATGTACCAATGTGTTTTTCGATCTTCATATGTACATATTTACCCGACGCTCTTATGGTGAAGGAAAATATCGTGAAGTCACACAAAATACGCGCTAGACGTTGAGTTGCGGAAAATGGGGCCTCCATCAGGGGTCGAACTACTACTACTGCATCACTAGCTTAACCAAACATTGTGATGCAACCAATATATGCAAAGAAATTCAAACATAGACCAAACTGCTCTGGTCTACCTTGGTTGACTAAGGTCTAGTTACTCTTAAAATAGTATTGGCTCTAAGCTCTTAGGTAGGGTTATGAGGATACGGCCGGGTATGGTTTGAAATAAATTACCTGCTTAAAGATATGAAACAGAAATAAGCTCCATCCAACTGGTCCCATTTCTCCCAAAGACCGAATATCATCGATCCAAACATTATATACCTAGAACAAATAAGAGAGATGAAATTAATTTACCAAATGAAATTAAAATTAAAAGTAAGTCAGTTCCTCTAATTTTTATAGGATGCTGCCTTCATTCGCAATCATGTTAAAAACTCACCCGACCATCACAGCGACGCAGACGCTGATCGGCACCGTGATAGTCTGAGCGTCGAAGGTGACATAACTGAAGTCACTCGCCTCACTGCCCACCCTGTACGGCTCCGGCCAGCCCCGGTCGTGAGGGTACCTCGGGTCCAAGGCATGAGGCAGTCTTCTTATATCCAACCTCCTGGACATAACAAATGAGAAATTATTACTGAGAGAGAATGGACTGGACATAACAAATGAGAAATGATAACTGATTACTGAGAAGTAAGAATTTTTATTTATATCTAATTCAGGATTTGGAATCCTTCATTGAGATTTTTTTGTGCCAATTTTGATCAATTAATAATATCGATCTTTGTCTTTACCTAGATTAAGCGAAAGATTTATTTTTACTATCTATTATTCTCTTCTATCAGATTGAAATACAATAATCTAGCAGCTTTACCTTTGATTATAAATAGGATACGGTGGTATCCGATAGTCTGGTGTGACGTCAGACTCTGATACCCGATGTCTCCAACCTTCAGGACATTCTATACTCTCGGCTTCACTTGTCTCTATCTACAGAACAAATAATATTTAAGATTCTCGGCAAAAGCGACACAGAACAAGCCGAGATTAATTTAATCTAGAAACCAGCCGAAGCCGAATCAGAATAGAATGAAAATGTATAAAGAAAAATCTGCGCATTATTATTAGATATTAGGTCCCTGCTTATTTGGAAACAGGTTTACCTGAGTACGCAAACGAACAACTCTTCGTCTCCCAAAACCGGGACATCCTCGACACAAACACACCAACGCGTACAAACATTTGAACCAACGTGCCAACAATTGACCTGAAATAACACAATTATTTGTGATAAATGTAAGCCAATATGTACAATGTATAGGATCAGAGATTGGTCAAACACTTACCAACATTGGTGACGTATAAAAGGAAAAGCGGCATTCCGAGCAATGCGTAGAATATAGTCATCACTTTACCCCAACTGGTTCTAGGACTTAAGTGACCGTAACCTTAAAGACAAATAAATATCTTTATTGAAAGCTAAATATCAGGCAGCAATTATCTTCAATTGCATAAACCTCCTCAAAGAAAAGCTGAAGAATCGTTGAAGCGGTAAAGAAAAGTCAATGAACCTGACTGACTTAAAACGTCGAATGAATAAAAATTAACCTCAAATATCGACATTGGTTCAGCTATTTAGACTATAGCTCTCAAAAAATAAATAAAGTACTGCGATAAACGAGGACTAATGAGTCGATTATACGATACTGGAGGACACTCGGAATTAAATAATATAGACCAGGGGTCTGTTTAGACCAAATTATGTATCATAAGAAGTCCCAGGAACAAGCATGTTCTATATTTTGAAATAAATTTTATGAATCTTCCAAAACCAAACGTAGAAAGTACAACAGTAATAACACTGATTCTCGTTTCGAAATAAAGCGATAGGAGGTAACAGTATAATAACATGCTCCTTGTACGTAAATTTCTAGTAAATACCTCAGACATGATATTTAAATTGATCGTGAAATACAATTAGTTATTCAATCAGTTACAAATTGAAATCTGAGTGATTGGCGCACTCCGACCGGAGCGAATTCAATATAATTTCCAACGGGACGATGGAATCACTCGCCGCCCTTGGGGCTGCTGCTTCAATCTTACAAGTAACCTAATTATTTGACACGGATCTAGAAATCGAAGTAGACTAGAAGTGATTATTCATCTGGCAATCATTTAACGAAAAGTAAACATGCAGTCGGCCGTAATCTAACAGTAAGGTAAGAGTTGAATACTACTTTATTTTGCGTGGAAATTAAAGACAAAAACATGGCAATATTAACAGTTAAGTTTGGTAATAATTATACTAGTAGACTAGTAAACAATCTGGTACCTCAGTAGGATTGTGCGTAAAATATTTAGTAAGGAGTACTTTACTAAGTAAAGAGCCTGTTCCAGAATAAACTATTTCAATGGCAAGTATCCAGATCAATTTAACTGTTTAGGAGTTACCTATGCTGGTTATGACAGTGAGGGAATAGAGAAATGCAGAAGAGAAGCTCCACTGCCGGGAAGACCGACCGCCGTCCCAGCCGTTGCGGACCGCGGTCACTATCTTGCTCTGGTACTTGTTTAGCTCTATGTTTAATCTGAAATATTGAAATTATTATTTTTATTAGCTAATAGCGACCCGCCCCGGCTTCGCACGGGTGCAAATCGGTATAATGCTGATACTAAATACTGCTGCGTTTGCAATGTAAGCGCTAAAAATGTGTTAATTTACGACATCACATTAAAAACCTCTAAATTATCAGTGTTACTTTACTATATTGTACTGTATTATACATGAAAACCTTCCTTATGAATCACTCTATATATTAAAAACCGAATCAAAATCCGTTGCGTAGTTTTAAAGATTCAAGCATATATATCGACAAACATAAAAAAGCCTTATTGTTTTATACTATGTAAGAATAATTGATTGTAACGGTGAAAATTCCAATGAAACCACGAAATAATTCAGTCTTAACCAAATAACACATTGGCGGTATTAAGTATTTTCTTTAATTTTTGATGATAATTCTTACCTGTACTTTAAAGCAGTCTCATTGAATAAATTAAGTGCTAAAGTGACATTCTGCCAGAGGTACTGAGCCGTGTTGTTCCTCTCTAACGTCATATTGTTGACGCGTTCTATCTCGCCCGCACCTTCAATGGCTTGGAACATGAATGCCCCTGAAATTTTCAAACGAACACTAGTAGAGACTATGAAGGTTTGTATTGAAATAACTCAAAAACTACTGGACCGATTTCAAAAATTCTTTCATCGTTAGAAAGCAACATTATCCCCGAGTAACATAGGCTATATATTTTAATTCCACGCGGTCAAAGTCGCGAGCAACAGCTACTTAAAAATTAACAGTAGAACTCCATTGATTGAAATGAGATTGACGTTTGTTTAAAAGGGACTGAGTTAATTATTAAATCGGTTCGCTTTTGGACTTTGATTTGAAAGCAAATTGACGTCAAGATTCAAACTAAGGTATGGAGAATAAAATATAGCTCTTAATATAATACAAATCTACATAAAATAATGAATTACAACATTTAAATGATAAATCAGTTAATAATTTATTTTTCTTGTAAATAATTCTATTGATCTGTAGTATCATATTAACAGAATAGTCTTCGATTGACCAAAATATAATAAAATGTTTGTACTAGTTAATCTCAAAAACGACAAAACTAACACTAAAAATTGTTTTACTATTCAATAGTTTAGTTATTAAGGAATGTTTTAGTATCTTTAACATGAAGCTACCACATTTAGAAGCCGAGAAAAAGAAAATAAAATACTCCAATTCTCTTGAAAAGTTTTTCCTTATTCTTGGAACAGTGCGAGTAAAAATATATGCTATAAAAGGTTAAGTAAAAAGGTATTCTTACCAGCTACAGTATAAGCCACCACGAGTACAATCAAGCCGATATTACTGAACAGAAAGGCCAGAAAACCTCTCACGTAGTTCCTGATGCGAGACGCCAGGCGGCGCTTGCGTCGCGGCATCCTACACCATCCTGACTCACGGCCAGAGAGACGGCCGCATTGCGTAGTATGCACTACCTCCGACGATATTTAACCAAACAATTCTGAAATTTATTTCTTAAATTTATTTATGTCTTTAGACATATCCAGTTAATTTCCTTAGTAAATCTTGGGCAATTCTAAGACTAGATTAAACCTTCAACGCATTATGATAATATTTTAGTCGAGTAAAAAGAAATTTAGTAAGTAAAAGTTATCCGAACAGTGACATTTTAGTAGAGTACATTACTAAAGTCTTTGTTCAGATATTTGGTACTCGACTAAAATACTATCCTAATGCGAACAAGACTTTATATACTGTTTGATAGCCCAATTCTTTGTTGAAATGTTAGGCTTCAAAGTATTTTTAAAACTTTAATGTTTAAGATGACGAGGTGGCAACATGGCAACCCTAAACTAATGAGGACAACGAGGAAAAGCTTTGCCATCATATTTGTTTTCTTTAACCTTATTATAATAATATAAAATTCTACGTTGTTTATGGGTGTACTTACATCCTGATTTATTAAAGTGAGAGTGCTTACAAATAGCTACACATCGAAACCTTTCTTTTACCACATTGAAATAAGATTAGACAGACGCTCGAATACGTTTTTAACTAAGACAAACTATAAATTAATGTGGTTAGTTAAAATTAATTACATAAACATTCTTTAACCATTCGTAAATCTGTCTGCATAATATCAGATAGCTCTTGAACTAATTTTATATTTCCTTTTTTAAATTTTGAATTTAGAATATAAACTGGCAATGAATCTCGATGAAAAATTATCGTTTCCGGTCGTAGAAATTCTTTAACGCTTGAAACTTTGAACAAGAATATAATTTTAAACATATAATTTTTGGATTTACATATATTTTGATGTTTAAAATTGTATATGAAATTAAAATAGGGTTGCCACTTTGATCTGAAATATTTTAAAAGTTTTCGAAATTGGAATACATTTAAGAATAATCAATAAAATGTAAGTAAACCAGTATTCAGATGAGCGATTTTTCAACGCAAAACAAGCGTTGAGATAGAACAAATGCGGCAATAGTAAACGTTTATCGCGGGCATTGGATTTTGAGCACTGGC
>QDHC01001036.1:562795-581895 GCA_013186455.1 Papilio dardanus tibullus | reverse complement strand
AAATCATTAAAATAGTACATTAGTTAAAATGTATACCTTAACTGCTACTGTTTGCATGTTTTCCCCCTTTTAATTATCTTTTAGTTTTAATTTGAAATCAAACTTTTTTACTATTGTTTAATATTACTCTTATGTTGCCGTCTAACGATGTTTCTTGTTAAGTGTCAGAGCTGGATCCTCGCGATACAGGCTGCGCCTAGTGCGAGGGTCCTGGATCAATTTGTTCTAGGTATTTCAGATGACAATAAATCATTTTTCATTTTTCATTTATTTTTATTGGAATATCGGGGAGCTAAATCGTGGTAAGAATCCCGTTTCTTATCCTACGGCTTCATTAGACGAACTTCACACAAAAAACGGCCTTACGCTGAAGCAAAATCTCCGTTTTTACCGCAAACTTGGTCTAATGAAGCCATAATGTTACGAACAATATGTTCTTTAAAATTGTTTTTAAAATTAAATGTAAGTTAAACCTAAACACTGATCTTAGACAACATTGTAACTA
Organism: Papilio dardanus tibullus; assembly: GCA_013186455.1. Lineage (NCBI taxonomy): Eukaryota > Metazoa > Arthropoda > Insecta > Lepidoptera > Papilionidae > Papilio > Papilio dardanus. Next base: position 581,390 of record QDHC01001036.1, on the reverse strand, counting down.
TTACTTTCGTAATAGTAGATTCATGTTACGTATTAATAGTTTTCACCTCAATAGCTATGATCTAATTCCTGTAATATAAATTTACTTTGTCGTCTCATTACATAAGATGCCGTAGAATTATAAGATTACATACCTCGTTTCTAGTTAATAGTTCTGCAGTAAATTAATCTATGTTAATAAGCAAAACCCTTAGAGCAATTGTTGAGTGATAATTTATTATAACATCGGTATTTACCTGACTATTAAATGTGATAAATTGTTTATAGTTTATATTGCTTTAGTGGCGTATAAAAACGGCTAAGGACGCTTAGTTTTAACTGATGGGTTTGAATGTGTAAAATTAAACGATTCGTTAGAAGAAAAACAGATTTATTCGGAGCGGTAAAATATATTGAGGAAATCAGAGGGAATGACATTGGGCACAAATAAATCGAAGATGCGATCAATGGATAAGATGTTTAGTTTATAATCGATTCGATTTCTAATATTAACTGTACAGTTCGACTGCGCAGATCAAACTGACGTGTGTAGGCAAAACTGAGAACTCAACAGTTTGACTGTGCAATTCAAATTGACGTGTACGTCAGTTAAAACTGTAGTTAAAAAACCGAACGTCTATAGCCGACTTAATATAATGACGTATTTACATGTAGACATTATTTTTAATCTGTTTAATTACCTACTTATCTGCAGTAACTTCCTTTGTGATAAGATGCTAATTATAAAAGTGTAAAACGCCTTCAGTGCACGGCTTTTCAAAATGTTGTAGTTTTGTAAGCACGATCATTAAATATGAAAACTACTTAAATTAGTTGAACTAGTAATTAAAACTAAAAATAAAATAAATTTTACAAACAAAAATATTTTTAAGATAAGCTCTTGATTACATTTTTTATCTAGTTTCTTGTTTATTGCATGTAAAAACTTCATTCCACGCAAACTATAATTATTTATACTGAAACAAGTTTTTTACTAATCCATAATCAATATTGCCAAAGAATAACTATCGGTTATTCTGTTAGATACATTTTTAAAAAAAAATAGTTTTAGATTAAGAAATAAATTAATTTAATTCAATTTATTTGTATAGCATTGATCGTAGAGTTAGGGTCACGGTTGCAATTGAGTAACGCACTCAAAACAGCTGAGTAAAGAAGTTTAAAATATTTTAAATGTATGTTAATGTAGTCTAATTTTAGATAAAATGGTAGTAGAATTAAAAATAAAATACTAAAACACTTTTATACATAAACTAGTTGTTGTACGGGACTTCGTCCGCGCGGAATTAAAAAAATATAACCATTACTCGGGATTCTGTAGCTTTCTAACGGTGATAGAATTTTCGAAATCATCCAAGTGGTTTTTGAGTTATTTCAATACATAGAAAAATACAAATCTTTTCTCTGTATAATATTAGTATAGACTAAGTGTTGCTTGCGACTTCGTCCACGCGGAATTAACAATATAGCCTATGTTACTAAGAGATAATGTAGTTTTCTAATGGTGAAAGAATTATTGAATTATTTAAATCTTTCCTCTGTATAACTAGTATAGATGATCTTTTAAGATATTTTCTTCATCTTTTATTATAATAGAGTTCACAAGTGATATAAAATCATAAGATATAATGATAAAAGTTCGAGAAAGTGTGTGATATTATAATTTCGTTTCGTGCAGTTGTAACGTCACTAATTGAAAGTGACTACTGACAGTGCAACTTTTGAACAGCAATGCGATCATCCCAAATATTACGTATTACTTTCCATTTCTTTTCTCGAATAATTCGCAAGACGCGCGCTTTAATTCTTTATTTTAGACTAGTTTTTGTGCGCGACTTCATCCGCGTGGAATTAAATAATATAGCCTATGTTGCTCGGGAATAATACATCCTTCAAATGCTGAAAGAATTTTTGAAATTAGCCCAGTAGTTATTGAGTTACTTCAATACATACAAAAATACAAAGTTTCTCTCTTTATAATATTATAGATAATGCTTTGAATGTTATTATTATTTATTTGTAAAAGTAATCAATTAGTAGGTTACTACAAGATGTTGTTTCCACATCCTACTTAATCAGCAATTACTCAGAAAAATACCACACCACTGTTTTGTTGAAGAGACTAAATTACACATGAAATTAAGTTAAAAAAACGTTTATAATTAACTAGATGGCGTTATTTTCTCTACTATAATGTCTAGTCTTCATTAGACTGAGTCGCGATAAAAACAGGCATAAGCTGAAGCAAAATCTCTGTTTTTATCACGAACTGTCTTATGTAGTCGTAGCATAAGAAACATCAAACACGCTTCTATCATTGATTATGATTACGGTACAAAGGAAGTTCATTGAATTATGCTAAGTTACTCTATTACGTGTACTTCGTAGTACAAAACCGCGATCTCTTTTGTAACGTATAATCATTGTAAAAACTTCCTACAATCATCGTGTAAGCAGTTAAAGTGTAAGGGAAATGCGTATATAACATAGTTTACGAACCGATCAATTTAAGTATAGCACTAATAGCTGCTGCAGTGTAATTTGAATAACACCTAATATAATTAAAGGAACCAATTTTTTTAGGCTCTTCTATTAAAGGCACTCTCTATCAGTCATCCTATATTTAGGTGAAAAGAACATAGCGATTTCGTGCAGGGCATATAAGAGACGAGCACTCTGTACAAAAGAAAGAAAAATGCATTAGATATATCAATCGAGAGATAAACATATATATGTATATATATAAGTAGAAGGAAGCAAGAATATAATAATAGCTGAACAACAATAACATACAATGAAGTAATAAGTGAGAAGACTACATAAGGAATATCGTAATGTAGTCGAACCTGTCGCTTAAAAGCTGTTTGGAGGTGGCCCTTTTTAAATGGCAAAGAAGATCGTTCCAGAGTCTTACAGCTGTCATAGAAAAGGATTTGTCCACGAAAGACGAGTGGTGGACAGGCGTGAATAGTAATGTTTCGTAAAATCAGAATGGTATCAGATTATAAAATATGATTTAATAAGATAGGACAATTTTATCTCCTTTATTATGCATTCATTTATGTAACATAACCTAACAGAATCATATACCTCTCATCTTAACCCAACCTAAACATAATATGATTGTTGTAATAGTCGATTTCTGAAACGTCATTAAAATATGTTTCATTTATTTATTTATAGCCTTTAAATCAGATGAACAAATTTTATATTATTTCAATTTAATTCTTTGTTATTTTATATTATTAATAATTAAATGTCGTTTTCTTTTTCCTTGTCATCTGTTTGTCCGTTGCAGACAAAGGCCTCTTTCAAGTTTTAAAATATATTAAAATATGTAACAGCATTTAAATAATGAAACCACGCTTAAACTCTAAATTCCATTAATCTATCTCTAGATTTTTTTAAGTAGTCTTTATGTAGCTATCATAATATAATATCAGAGAAATAATTGCACATACATTGCGTAGGAACTGAACATTTGCATGCATTACTGATAGTATCGTGATCAAACATATTATGTCAGGGGCGATAGCAACTATCAAAATTATTCAGCTGTGCATGACGCGTGAAGGTTGCGATCTGAACATTAAACTCAACTTATAGATATTAAGGGAAAATTGATCCAACCTCGAATATATCCTGTTTTCTCAACATTATCTAGAAATCTTCAGTAATCTGAAGTCTTACTTTAATAAGTAATTTCTCAAGAAAAACCCAAAGGCTGTTTTATATCAATTTTAGTTAATCTATACTAATGTTATAAAGAGAGAAACTTTGTATTTTTGAATTTTTTATTTTTGTTTGAAATAACTCAAGAACTACTGGTCGGATTTCAATAATTCTTTCACCATTAGAAAGCTATATTATTCCCGAGTAACATAGACTATATTATTTAATTCCACGCGGACGAAGTCGCGCACAACAGCTAGTATTTTATAACTTTCAGATAACTTTTAAAAGTACCAATAGCCTTCATAAAAATGATACTTAATTTATTTAAGCTATTTAATTTCAGTTATGAATAATGATTGGGCATTTTAAATTTTAATTAATCATAATTATTTAATTAAAATAATAAATTTATAATTATTTTATGTTATTTTGGATTAAATTTATAAATATTTATAAGACATTTTAAGCAATAAAAATTTGAATCTTCATACGCGTTGTGCGTAATTAATCCTTTAAATAAAAACTGCAAACAAACTTCAATAAATGCAAATTAAACGAATTCTAAAATATAATTTTAATCGTTCATTTACACCAGACTATGAAAGTGTAAAAATAATATAAAAATTTCTCTTTCAGTAACACTTTATACGTTAATAAACATAAAGTCGAATGAAATCGAAAGTCCACGTGCTCTCGAGTTGTAATACTCAAAGCAAACCACTTTCGATGAGTCGGACATTTGACACAACAGCGACCCGTGTCCACAAGCTTGTAAAACTGGAGCTATTCAAAGATCATTAACACGCGTTTGCAACATTTGTACTTTTATTTGTCAAATATTTATAACTAGCTGTTGTGCGCGACTTCGTCCGCGTGGAATCAAATAATATAGCCTATGTAACTCGGGGATAATGTAGCTTTCTATGAGTGAAAAAATTTTTGAAATCGGCTCAATAGTTCTTGAGTTATTTCAATACGTACAAAAATACAACGTTTCTCTCTTTATAATATTACTATAGTTAACTATAAAAACGAATGATTTAAGTTACGGTTACCCTTATGACGTGTTTTATTTGTCAAACAATTGTATTTATTTAAGGTATTGTCTGCAAAAAATGAATGCGCAGTTTTAAATTGAACATTTTACTTTTTGTCTCGTTTAGAGTTGTGAAAATAAATACAAGATATCTTTTAAAAAAATTAAAATAGACTAAGAAAACGATTTGTTGTGTCGCTGACCATTTTTTAACGCCTATTAATATTAAAAACGTTAACCAACGTAGAGAACAGAATCAAAGCGATATCAAAACAAATATCTTATCTTTATAAACAAAAAAGGGATATAAACAAGTTTTTATAAAGGAAACAGCATGAGGTCAGTAGGGCCCTAAGTTTATAAAAAATAGGTATTTCGGTCCCAGGTAACGTTGTTAAAAAGTTCATTCAACCCATCCCTAAAGCCTTGTTCGCACCAGGATAGTATTTTAGTCGAGTAGCAAGTAGCATTTATCCGATCAAAGGATCTACTGTTTGGACTCGTTTAAGCCTAAACCTACGCACTAGGGTAGTAATTTAGTAACTAAACATGTCCGAAGAGCAACATTTTAGTAGAATATGTTAGTAAATCCTTTGTTAGGATACTTGCTACTTACTACTTGACTAAAATACTATCCTAGTGCGTACAATGATTTAGTCGGGTCAGATTTCAAATTGGATGCGAGGAGATTTCTTATGACCCTAAATATGTTTTGGAACGTTTAAGATCAACCATTTATTATTCGAAGAGATATTTGCGGTTATTCCTTTGAATTTTAAATGTATTAAACGTGATAAGATAAAAAATTAAAGGGTTTTCTTGCGAACGTGACATTATCCTAATTTCTTAATTATATTTAAAAATAACTTAGTTAAGTATAAAAAAAAATAGTATCATCGGACTGACAAAGGTGGTATATAAACTCTAAATAGGAACCTAATTCTTTAATTTAGAATTCTAAGAGTTGATGTTATGAGGAGATAGACAGGATTAGGCACCACTTAGGGGGTAGGCTCCGTGCCCCTCGGTGGGGACGTATAGTGAGCTGATGATGAGACAGGATTACTAATGCCCATTCGCTTATAGTACATGCGAATTCCATCTAATCGTATATAATTTACGCTTGTTGAAATAAGTGAGGTCTTCAACTTCTGGGATCCTAGTAGTTTGACTGAATTAAATGACTAATAGTACGTGACTGTGCTACTATTTAATGTATACAATTATTGCATATGTTAATTTTAAAATATTTTTTGTATACAAAGTAGCAGTACATTGTGCTCAGTGACCCATTGACATTTGCGTTCCAAGAATACGATTCGTAAACGGGGAATTATTGCGAAATTGTAATGTATTGGTACACACTAACCAGTATACAATTAGTTCACTCATAAAAGTGATAAAAATTAGTCTAGTTATTAATGACAAATTAAAATCTACTATAACAAATAAAAAAATATATAATTAATGGTCTTATTTCTTAATCTTGTTTTTATATGATATTGATATTTAATTTAACCGTCACTTAAGTAGTAATAGGGTCTATGTTTCCGCAACTCCACGATAGGCGCGTATTTTGCGTGAGGGCAGGTCTTGGATCACTCCAGCTAGCTTACCGCTACTTTATAATGCCGATACTCTTGTTCTCGGTCAATAAAATGAATTATCAATATAAAAATAGAAACTGTTTCGTTACAAGTCTTCAGTAAACATACTATTTCACTATTTATCAACTATAATTCCTCTATTAAAATGTCTTGTACTATTATTATCGAAATAATTTCTAACGTTAACTTTGTCATATCTAGTTAGATTAATTTCTTCCTTATTCTATTAATAATAAGATACTATTTACAATACCACTTTATAAACTAATCAAACTAGGCTACAAACAACTCTAAACTGTACTGCTTAGATCTTAAAGCTTATTTTAAACTGATAAAAATGTGTGCAGTAATCCCATTCACTCATAATTGCGTGAGTTTATAAAAACGGCGATATAAACTCACGCAATTGAGTCACGAGACTTCCGTAAATAAGCACCTGAGATACGAGCACCTGTGAACAACCACGCAGTTAATAAGAGAAATAATTACTATTGTCCTTTAAGTACATTAGTAATAGAAATAACGAATATCGTTTACAATTAGATTATGGGTACCTAAACGAAAGGTCACCCCTTAGGGTAGGCTTTGAGCCCTTTGGTGGGGACGTATAGTGAGATGATGATGATGAAGCGAAAGGAAGTACCCGGATAAAACGTAACATAAATTTATTATAAATACGGCTACAAACGTGTAGTTTTAACTGCATAGTTTAACAATTAAAACTGACGTACACAGACCAATTTGAACTGCATAGTCGAACTGTACAGTTTTCAGTTTTGCTTACACACGTCTGTATTAACTACGCAGTCTAACTGCTTAGTTAAAACTGAGCGTGAGCAGCTTAAGTAAATATGAACTTTTCAAGTAGCCATAAACATCCGAATATAACAAATAGATCTTAATTTAATTGAATATACGTATTAATAATTTAATACACTTTATGTTTAAACATGGAAACGTTCAATAACTTCCAAAACTCTTACAACAAATATTTTATGGCAATACTTACCATGTGACAAACAACAGTCTAAAAGGACATGTATCCAGGACCGTTAACATATTATAAAAAAGACAAACAGGAACGGGCTGGAATATTATTGAACGATATTTTAAATATTTTTTCCCTTCTGTCATATAAATGATCGTAAATAACATTAATTAATTTAGAAACACTCGAGCAGGAGAATATGTTTATTTTGGGTGAGACGCATGAGATTTCGTGATCACCGACCAATTTATTCATTGCATATAAATGCAATAATTAAATAAATTATAAACCGTTTTTTATATAAGCAGTGTTATTAAATCAAGCTTCAATAAGACTTTGATTTAACTTACGAGTATATGAATCAAGACAGTACTGTAGGAGAGGACTCTTGGGTAAAAGATACTCTGGTATGCGTTCACAGAATTCGGGTACACATTCTTTGGTTTACACTATTTATTCACAATTTAACTTTAATTGTAACTTTTTGCTTTATTTGCTCTGAAGGTTTGGTATTTAAGACTTATGGTAAGATGCTTATTGCTAAACTGATTAAAACGACCGCAATTAATTATCAATTATTTAGTAAACGTATAAAAATAAACCCCAACATCCGGAGCGATGGCCAGTCCGTATCAAATTAAATAATTAATAACACACGAATATACCCAAACGTCGTGATGATTTATTTACGTGATGTTTTAATTATTTTACATAAATATATGATATTTTAGTATGACATATCGGTCATGTTTAACTTAACTGTTCCAGTTTGTGATTTATAAATATATATGAGGTATAAGAACAGTAATATTTCAAATAATAAAAGTGTAATAAATAACATTTTAGACAGTTATGTATTCGGTTGTATCAAAATATTAGCTGACATCCACGACTCCCTTGGAGCCGAATAGAAAAAAAAGACTTATAAAGTAGCTTATGTGATCTTCCACACTAAGATATACTTCTGTACTAAATCGAGATCCATTCAGACCTTCTAACAAACATTGATCTAAGGTCTGAAGTAAGAAATGAGATATAGGTATACCTACACATTCTTTCATTTATTTCTCATACGGCAATAAAGGTAACAACAGTGAACTACATTGGCATTACATTGTGCCGTTTTTCATGAGAACTATCGCATACATGTTAAATCTATGCAAAACACGTATCAAGGAAGGAAGAAGTCATTCAAACCGGTGCTTTGTCATGTAAACTGTTATTCCATCTCGTATAGACGGAAGGAAGGCAATACAAAAAATTGTCTTACACTTCTATGGGAAACAGGTTGAGTTATTCTTGAACAAAGACATGCGTACATTTCACGCCACTTTTTGATGACTTTCATCACATGATATAATCAGTAACAATAGTACGGAACATTTCTAGTTTTATATTATAAGTTTCCAGCTAACTTCTTTTTAGTAATTTTAATCCAATTTTCATAACCATTTGTCGTGACTGTTTCAAATAAGGACGACGTTCTAAGATGTTCTTAGAGCACTCGGGAAAGATATGCTTTTTAGACTGGAAAGATGGAAAGAGAATACGTGTTTCATTTCCTTTAATTTCCTCATATACAAAATTAAAACTATTTAATAATCGAATCTAAGAACTTAATTAAATGATACCGATCTGCTACGCGTTTTGATCCTAGACCATAACAATGCACTTAATTGCTAGCGTTATTACAAGTTACACTTAATCATAACATAATAATGACATCATAAATTAACTTCCGAGCGATTTGTAAACACAAAAAAATTGATTAGTTCACTTTCACCGAGATCAAAATAAAACGCACCGCAGATTTGCGTCATGACTGCTCTAACGACACGGTCTAGTTGCATTTTCCAGCTCTAATGACTTTATAATACAATATTTTTTTATACGAATTCAGACAAAAAGACTTGCAGTAGACATAGCAGAAACAGACCGACAAATTACGAAATATTATACAATTGGAATTAGACAATTTCGACGCTTGTCAATCGATTCATACGAAATAATGGACAGAAATGAAAATTAAATACGAAATAATATGGAGAAATTTAATAGATGTGAAGGTTTAAGCTTGAAAATAAGTCGTTCAAGATAACTTTCCTTAATACAGAAGAATGAGTTTTTAATGTGTAATGTATCAATATACACAAGTAAAGGAATGTGGTTATTGGTCAATATTTACACAGCCTGTCTCATATTTAAATTGTTAAATGAAATATTTATTTAAAAACATAAACTTTAAAATTCAAATAAAACTATAACTAAAATATATTTAATGTCACATGAGGTCATGAACGTGAATTATATTAACTGTAACCCTAAGGCTTTAGACCGATGTCACGTAAAAAACGGCATTACGCCGAAGCAAAATCTGCATTTTGTGCGCAAACTCGGTCTCTAATAAAGCCGTAAACGCTAAAGAGATCGCTGGACGGGAGCGCGAGAGAGGTGGCACCGTACATAGACGTGAGAGGCAAGGCGGTCCTTCAAGATGTCTTGGTCTGCCTACTGCGTAGTTCCCTTTCGTCGCTACAGTGACAAACGGGACCCTCAGGGTCGTGGGTGATTAGGGTGGGGGCCCAGATCGCCTTCTCAAGGGATTCCGGGAAGACGGCAAAAAGGTTTGGTCCTGAGTTTGCCGTGGATACGCGAGAGCACAAGGGGTCATTAGCGTCTCCTGAGTCGCGCAGAAGCCCAGTGCAGAGAGTCCCGGTGCGTTCGTACGAGATCCCGGGAGTCTCTTTTACCGCACTCGACACAAAAAAAGGGTAAACGCTGCTTTAGAATATATTTGGATACAAAATACCCTTGGCCTCTGTTACAAAGTAAACCTCGCGACAACTTGCTTATTCAATTATCGACACGACACCGGGTCAGAATCTTATTTACACAATTTTGTATATTTACTTTAAAGTTGTCAAAATTATACAACTTTTTTTAACTGAATGGATGAGTTAATACATAAAATTACTGATTACGTAATCATTTAGTTTATTTCTGTAGTCTGTAAAAGCATATCTCTTATTATTCTTTGTTTTAAACAAATAGAGATCTTCCTTTTTAAGATATTAGAATTAATCATCGTGGTTTTCCTATGATATTGGCCATATATCTTTTAAAGTTATTGAACTAAACTGTATAACATAAAACATACCCTTTTAAGGTTTTAATTTAAATTAATAGCATGAAAAAGAGATGAAAGAATTAAGTACGCGATGAGTTTTTTTATAACAATCAACCTAATAAACCCACTTTGGGTCGCTGCCCCAGCGGAGTAAGTAGCTATCAACCTAGCAAAGTAAAGACTAACAATTGTAAGTAATTTATAATCATCTTAAGTTGATGCTATAAATGTTTATCTACACTAATGTGCTTGTTTTGCGAGCACTTGCTAAAACTATTAAGAAATACTAAGTATAAGATAATGTTTATTACCGTTTTATATCATTTAGCGAGTTCTTAGTAACGCATATTTTTTAATGTTTTAAGATTATTTTAAAGTTAAGACTGTACGCTTATACGGAAATAAAAATGAGCCAAAATAAATTATGACAATTTTTTATCGTTCATTTTTTTTTACTTTTGTTAAAATATTGATATATAGGTAAATATGTGTATAGGTAAATTGACCGGTGTGACGCGACCGCGAATATAGCCCGATAATCCACTCACCCTGATGGAGAACCCCCGACGGGTCTGAAACTAGTTGGTACCTACACCGAAATACACGCGAGTTATGCTGTGATTTAATTAATTAGTATATAATATCTCACGAAAGTTTTAATAAAATAGGTAAATATTTGTTTAGATTATATAATACTAGCTGTTGTACGCGACTTCGCCCGCGTGGAATTAAATAATATAGCCTATGTTACTCGGGGATAATATAGCTTTTTAATGGTGAAAGAATTTTTGAAATCGGTCCAGTAGTTCTCGAGTTATTTCAATACAGACAAAAATACAAAGTTTCTCTCTTTATAATATTAAGTATAGATTTTCAACATAAGTTCTGATGCAATTTGCATCGGCGGTAGCTATGACCATCATAAAACTGACATTACAAACTCCACCTGCCATCTATCTTAGAGTCATGTAGGTAAACAGGTTCCCATACACGTAACTTGTTATAAATAATACTTAAACTACGATATCAAGCAATGGACAATGAACCCTGATTAATAAAATGTTTAAAAATTTAAACAGCAGAAACAAAACCTGACCCAAATAAGTCCTGAAGTATTCAGACTTGTTTAGGTCAGTTTTTACTAAGAAGTATTTTATGCAACGTTATTTTCTAATGTCTTTAAAACCATTAAAAATAATTTAAAAACATATACAGCGTTAAAAGGTGGTGATAATAATTATCAAGTTTTCTAAAACACAATAAACATATCCATTATCATAAAATAACATTCAAATAAATACTAAAAGCGAAATTACGAGAAAAAAAAACGATCACGACCAGCCACATACTTTAATGCAAATTATAGTACTTTCAAATGATAAATCGGATTGTTTATGTTAAAACTAGTTTTACTTGTTACGTGTCGGTCAAATTTTATACTCGAAAATATTTTTAGTGTCGTTGCCATTATAACTGTGATATTAATAAAAAACGTCAAAAAACTATTCGAATCATATCATTAGGGCTGGCATAGACGAACTGCTAGTCGGTAACGAGAGCTAGTTGGTTATAACCCGTTGACATTCTCTATAGATGAGAACACGAGCGACTTGCAGCTCTGATCACTTGAGCAGTCCGTATATGTCGGCCTTTATTTAGTCTCGTGAGCGACTGCAAATAAACAAATGTTGTGTTTTTTTTTTTATTTTAAATAAACGAATTACAACACGGATGCGTTGAACAGTAATAGTTTGATTAATTCTCACTCTGTATATTACGTTAAAAGGTTAAGCTTCTTTTTTAATTTACAATGTGATTATTTAGTTTCAATTATATTCGTAACTTAACTATTTTTAATATTAGTGATGTCATTTAATATGATAAATGCTTGAACATATTTAAAAATTAAGCTTCTTATTGTAATATTTTGCAAATTAATAACTTTGTAAATGTACGGCGTGCATAAATCTTTACGTCAATAGAACACGCCTTTGATTTAATATTATCTATGAACAGACACAAGCACGACAGATGGCGCATTAGCTCGCTGGGCCGTGATAAATACGAGGAGACGAATTATATTAACCTTTTGCTTGGGAAAATGTGTGCCAACATTACAGAGTTTCAAAACAGAGTCATTTTGTATGTGAATGTGACAATGTAATGATTATAATCACTTCTTTTATTACGTGAGAAAGGCCGCTGTGGATATAAGAATGGGCTCTTGAATTTATACCTTATAATTTGCATCTCGTTCTATTACCAAGGAAAAATTACCTGTAAACAAAAATAAAAGATTTTTAATTACATTCAAATTAATAAAAAGCAATAGTAAAATAATTATTGAACGTATATGTGACCACAAATATAACACTTTGTCTCAATAGAGGCCGAATGCAAAAGGAAGAAATGTAAGCGTTTAGAAACCACTAACAAAAGTTCGGTTAAAGATATTAGTAGATCATTCCCCCCAATTAATTTTCTATCTTGCCCAAAAGACTATTGTAAGGTAAGACGCTGTAATGTATCGTACACCATTGAAGACACACCTTAATATTTGACTGAGCTTTATCGATAGTATAGAGGATTCGCAACAAGTGTGGGAGGATGGTACAAAGAGTTAGCGAGCGTCGCAACATGCATCTAATTGATTGGCTCACTTTCTGCAACCCACTTTTTGCAATATCATGTTTACAATGATGCTAATTGACTCATCTTCATGGGCTTTTTATGCAGACAGTATGTCTAGACCTAAGACGTCCCATGGACTTGCATCAGCCCAGTTTTAAAGAACCTTACATACTTATTACGCTGGTACAGCGACTCAACGTAGGACTTGGGGTTCTTATTTATTAAATTTAAAAAATGATCTCACATTTAATAATGAATTACGATATAAACTGACTAGATCGCTGCTTGACTAAAGAACTTAAAGCAAAATTTTACATGTGGAATTTCCTATCCATGTATTATCGAATCCGGTAGTAGATACCATGTCTGCATACAGATTAGAATCATCAAATCTATGTAGTTGGTTTCTCTGCAATTAGATCTGTACAAACTGTGGCAATGTTACGAAATACTACGTGGAATAAATGTTTTATTCAGCCGGGTCTAGTAAATAGATTCTAAAAATTAGTTATTTAAATGGCATGTAACAAGGAGAGCTTAAGTATGAATGTGGAGGTACACCGATAGAGGTAGGTCTAGGAAGAGATGGGATTGCGTGAAGGGTGATATGATAGACAAGGGTGTGATGACTAAGATGGCGGAAGATAGAGTAACGAGGTGACAAAGACCTAGCCCGCCGACTCTACGGGAGTAGGATGACGTAGTGTAGGTGATGAGTTATTTAAATAGCACATAAAACAATTATTCGTTTGTCAATGTGTTCCTATAAAAATACAACAAAATATTGATTTATAACACATTAAAAACCTGTTGAACTGGATCTTTTGGCGCGTGTTGTAACATCGCAAAGTAAGCATCATCTCATATAACTGTTAGATGACGTCATATAGTTAAGTTAGATCAACTCAGTGTAGGCAGATATACTTTTTATTCAACGAACTGTCAAGGATTATGAGTAACAAGGGATAAAGGTGACCATTATTCCCTTATCTAATACGCTGTTATTTATTGGTATGACTATTTCCGTAGTAGGAAAAAGTTTAGTAATTATTAAAATTACTGTATAAATTGAAAATGCAAATCTTGAAAACAATTGCTAATCAAAATTAAAAATACAAAACATGATCAAATGCCGAATCTCTGTGAAGATAACTTTTACTTCAACATCTATTTTAAACAAGGATTACGTCAATAAAAAATATGATATATATTTATGAAGACAGAAGGTTAATCTGAGACATTACTGTTATTTTTTGTTATATCATAGTCAAAGTTGTTACAAAGTCGTAAATTTCGCCGACCGTATGCGATGCGAGTGAGAAATCGAGTTTCATACAAATCAGAGAAATGGACGAGACTTTCGCATCTTTCGTGTACTGTTGCGTAATAGTCCGTTATCTGATTACTAAGCAGCGCCCACTTTAACACAATAGTTACACGAATAAAGTAAGTTAACCATATCGATCATAGAAAATATTACTGAATAGAGAACTGGCGATCTTAAGCCAGCTATAGACGCTTAGTTCCACTATGCAGTTATAACTGACGGGTGTAAACAAAACTGAGAACTGAACAGTTTGGCTATGCTGTTAAAACTGAACTTTTATAGCCGGCTTTATAATCATTTAATGGCCACTTAAACTAGTAGATTTCTCATAATTAATCTACGTTAAGGGTCACCCTGAAAAACCTTTGCTTGCGGCAGTAAATTTGAGCGAAGTTTCGATTTAAATATACTAAGTAATATAATTACAAATCATGTTTAAAACACATCAAATCATAATAATTAGCTATGCGACCTTCAAACATAATAACAGACTTTAGACCTTTGAAATATTTATGGAAAAATTACAGTTATTTGTGCACGTACGTAGCCAACTGCAACTGCGTTTACCCGGTCAATAAACCGACGTTTTCACTTAACGAAACGTCAAATGAATATGACAGTGGCAATACTGTAAGAAAATTATTGTATGGAACAAAATAAAAAACCTAATTTAATACGTATTTTAATTTATTTGTAATCGTGAATATATTTATTAAATTAAGACCTCCTTAATCTAAACACATAAGGCTATAAATTAGAGACAGAAGCTTCATATCAGGCACGATAGAAAAGTTTTTATCATCTTTGATTTTTTTTTTAGATTATTATTTACTTCTTCAACATTACGTAAAACGCCTCAGCGATGGTAAACTTTCGTCAATTGTATTTCCGCCAGCTATTGTCTTAAAAATCTTCATCGCTGTATAATTACAAGTTTTTTCTCAGAGGCCAGTGTCATTTTGAGAACCGCGATATTACGACACGCGTCAAAAGGTTATACGAGTAATACACTTGACATAATGCGGCGCAAAGAAAGTAACTACATTGTACATGATCGCGAAAGTTTTCATAAAGTTTCTGGTACTTTGAACTACCTACATTTTAGAAAAAACATACTTTTAAAGGAAAGTGACCTTAAGAAATAGTTTCTAATTCTCTCGTCTTATGCGGTAACGTGTTAAACGGCTTAATGTTCTGTAAATCAATCAATATTAAGAAATCTATTCACAAATCATAAATTAAAAAAATAATATGAAAAAAAAGAAACACTTTTAAAGAATGCATAATGAAGGATAATGAAGATGTTGCTATTTTACGCAATATTTACTTTAAATAAGAGAAAACATTTTGTTTGCTTTGCTTTTAATTTATGCGTTAAAGTACTTATTCAAGAGTTTAAAGAATATTAAGTAGAATTACTCGTATTTATTACGTAATCATACCTTTATACTTAATTTTAATTTACTACAATTACCAGGTATACTATATACTATGTATAGAATCAGGCGAATAAGAATTAATTTGGTCTTATATACACTATATATTATACACTGTTTGCTAAAATATAAAATATCAGTATAATAAAAAAAAACCACAAAAATGCAGTTTTAAAAATATTGCTGTAAACCAATGTATAATGCCACTTAATTATTGACTTTAGACATCCTTCCTTGCGCAAACTAGGCGTTCATAAGATGTCCAAATGTGTACGCCAAAAATAATATAATAATCCAAAGAATATTTTTCGTCTCAATGATATATTATCGGGGAGCGCCTTTTGACCGAGATAATGAACCAATCTTCATGCAAACTGTCAAAAGTTGGGTAAACTTTGACCTATTGGATAAGCGGTCACAGATGCGAGCTGACCTGATCCGCTGCGCGTGCGCAAGACATTGCTATAGCTCTGAGCTTGAGTTTACTTTTGTTAAACGCAAATATAATATTTTAAATTTTAACTTCTGCGTAGATTGACAGTACAGGCGAAGGTGAGGTCGACAGGCCAACCGTGTTACACACTTGTATTTACCCAAGTAATCTTTTAAGACCAACTTTATATTATTGAATAAAAAGTCTTCTCTTTTCTTCTATCCATAACGTTTTTACTCGTATTTCCAATAATTGTGCAAGAGGAAAATAATTTAAATCACTGTGAATGTTATATATGCTGCTCATATTACACACCAAGGACATCTAGCGGACCTAACGAAAACTGGCATTGTCTGTGAATCTTAGTAAATCCAGCATTATGCTTATAAGGTTTCGTAATAAAACTTTTATAGATATCTTCATAGTATATTGAGAAATATACGCATAAAACTCAATCATGTTGCCAAATAAATGATCATCGCTTCTCCAATACGTGTGATATTTGATTTTTAACAATAAACCATAAAAAGCAAACAAAAATCAGGTTTTTTGACTGCTTGCTTAACGTGGTGTTGATTCATTTAATAACTGATGTTACAAAGTAACATCAACGTTGAAAACTACATCATATTGGAACAAAAACGCTGACGTTGGCTGTGCGTCAAAAAAAAAATAGAGTTGTAGATCCGAATAATTAAATTCAAATAGTTTGATTGTGTTCAACTATAATTTGTAATAACACTAAACATT
The DNA here is from genome assembly GCA_013186455.1 of Papilio dardanus tibullus. Classification (NCBI taxonomy): domain Eukaryota; kingdom Metazoa; phylum Arthropoda; class Insecta; order Lepidoptera; family Papilionidae; genus Papilio; species Papilio dardanus. The sequence goes on along the minus strand of QDHC01001036.1, from coordinate 564,381 downwards.
ATTTTCGTTATTTTTATGCAGTTCTTTTATTTAAAATGCATAGATTAAAACTTCAAACTTGGCTGTCCGTCTACATAATATTTAAAACTATTGTATTAAATTAAAAAAAAAACAATTGTATGTTTCAACAGCATACCTTTGTACAATCGTACATCACCTTTGTAATTACTTAAGACGTAGTCTGTAATCATAAACGCCGCCATTTTTCATTTTTTTTGCGGCGCAGGGTCAATGCATTGTTACTCCATACAAGATGATACATTATTATGAAACTATATTAATTTTGTATAAATCTGTTACTAAATGTTAGTTAAACGTATTTTCATTACATTTGTTTCTATAATTATCGTAACTAGTGATATATTGTTTTAAATTAATTTAATAAACACGGTTTATCTCATTTCAAACCCGTCGGGAGTCTAAACCTACTCGATACCAATGAAGTATGACCAAAGCAGATATTTTTAATTAGTTTAGTACAATGTGTCACAAAAGTTTCAAAAAGTTGATTCTATTTTTTCGTATATTTTAACATGTATCAATTATAGTGACCTTTATTGGTACATATAGACTCTAACATGGATAAGCGGAGTCCAAGGGTCCCCAATATTTGTCTCTCGGTGTCCGAATTTCTCGCTTATGGAAATTGTCCGTCAAGACCATACAGTGACTCTCGTTTATAGAGGCCACTCACCAATCCAGTACTCGCTCATCGACTGTAACTTTGTTCTTTACCAGTCTTTATCCAAACTCAATACTAATATATCCGTAGTTACCAGGAAACTATGACATTTAAAGTTACCCGATTATAACTTTTAAGTTAATAATATTAACCTTTTTACTAGACAGTTGATTTCAGACAAATCACTGACAAAGTATGAAATATTAGGCGTGATTTATATCCTATGTCACGGCTAATAAAATACAAAATATTACTCTAAAGCTAATTTAAATTATTAACTATTTATTTATACTAATTCCCTTACAAAACCGATAAAATTAACATAAAACCTTGACCTACGGTACGTCACAAAACCAGATTTGTACGTAACTGAATTATTTTAATTAAGTATTTAAAGTAGAATTTTATGAATCTTTGTTTCCGTTATTTAAAAAATATGAGAAAAGTCAAATGACTCATGTCAATTACAACGTTTAACTCGTTTGATTGAAAGGTTATAAAAGTTTCAAGAGATTGGGTAACTTTTCATTTCTCGCTCTCATGGCCGTATCAATTTAATTGCATTTATTAGTTTCAAAAAATATATGACAATTTAATAAAGTATATAAAGTCGGTTACAGACCTTCAGTTTTATAACTGTACAGTTTTAACTGTGCAGTTAAAACTGACGTACACACGTCAATTTGAACCGCAGAGTCAAATTGTATAGTTCTAAGTTTTGCTTAAATCCGCAGTCGAACTTTACAGTTAAAACTAAGCGTCTATAGCTGACTTAAGCTTGGAACATTTCTATTACTGTTTTATACAACTATTTTTGTTTAAATAAGTTTATTATCAAAGATATATTATACTGTAGATGGAACACTCGATGCCTAAAAGTGAGGCATTTTCTTTGACCTCCGGA
>QDHC01001036.1:532476-545489 GCA_013186455.1 Papilio dardanus tibullus | reverse complement strand
CAGCCGGCCAAGGCCCCACGTTCACCTAGACCGGCTGTTGTCTGTTAAAACATTTTAAATTATCTATTAAACTATATCCTTTTAGGCTATTCGTTAAGCGCAAGATAATGTCATAAACTTTTCGTTGGAAATATTTAACCAAAATATTTGATTTCTTAGAAACTCATTTGTTACTATATTAAATTACTGGCTGTTGTGCGCGACTTTGTCCGCTTGGAATTTAATAATAGCTTATGTTACTCGGGGATAATGTAGCTTTCTAGTGGTGAAAGAATTTATGAAATCGGTCTAGTAGTTCTTGAATTATTTCAATACAAACAAAAATACAAAGTTTCTCTCTTTATAATATTAATATATATTGATTTAATAACACTCTGTATCTTCCACTTGTTTCTGATATCATATTCCTAAGTTTCAGGAAATTTTAATTACACACCAATTCTATCTCACGTTCTTAGATGTTACATTTACCAACGTAATGTTTTAATTAAACCATTAAAGAACGCTATCCCCCTTACTCCGCAAAAAAAAATAAAGTACTGCGATAAACGAGGACCAATATGTCGTCGATTATACTCGTACAATACTGGATGACACTCGGAACTAAATAAGATAGACCAGGGGTGTCATTGGACTAAATTATGTATCATAAGAAGTACCAGGAACAAGGATGTTATGTATTTTGTAATAAATTTTATGAATGTACCAGTACCAAACGTAGAAAGTACAACAGTAATAACGCTGATTCTCGTTTCGGAATAAAGCGGTTTGTTTATGTGTTTAAGAACTCTGACAGCTCTAATAGCTAGGAACTGTGTTACTTGTAGTTACGTCATCCATCATCCATACATAACAAACGTTTGATAATACTCCATTCGTCATAATTACCTCGTACGCAATAATTCGCTGGAATATGGGAAACAACTGGTATACAAAAACATTATCGACACAATAGGAACAAGAGATGGAAATGCTATGCCAACATTTTCTTATTATAGTTGTTCTTGTGCGAATTTAACTTACAAATAGTGTAGTTCTCAGCGCACACACCATAAAAATATTAATTTCGACATAAATAACTTAAGACTAGCAACGCATCTGTGGTTCCTCTGGTATTGCACATGTCCGTGGGCGTCGATGATCTCGTTGTTCCCGCTGCTCGTGTTCCCCCTTTTCTTATAAAACAATGTACGTCTTTAACCGACTTCCAAGAGAAGGAGGCGATCAAGTCGATGAGTTTTTTAATATACAAAAATCTACATTAATTAAATTAAAACACAGCATAAAACCGACCTCATTTCTAACTAAATGTAACAAATGTAATAGTATAAACAAAGGTGACATTGCTAGCTAAACAATTGACAAGGACATGTCAATTATCAATTCAGTGAAAAGTGCATTACACGACTGATATAACATCGAGTAACATACGCTAAAAATATTATTCAATTCTTACTCTGCCCTCATTGGACTGAAGGTTGATTTCAACACCCCGTTCACACCCTTACGGACATTTAGCGACAAATTCTCACAACACATCTAATTCATTTACCGTGAACTTACATTATCTTGCAATTGTATACAAACACTATTCCTATCTCTGTTATTACCGAACAGAATGATAAAGATGGCAATATGTCTCACTACAAGTTTATAACAGTGGGGATTCGTGGACCAAAACTTACTCGTGACACGACCTTTGACTGATGACACTGAACGCTGATATTTCGACACAACTAACAACTAAGTCAAAAGTCATACAAGTTCAATGATACATACAAATTGAGATTGTAGAATACTGAGGTCATATTCCAAAATGTTTTTTGTTTGCGAACTACATAATTGTAAACAATTTGTAGATACCGAAACTATAAACATTATATAGCAACTGAAACAGATTAGCGTATTGTTCTGGCTTAAAATAATTTATAATTAAACTATTTTATTGTATAATAATGTTGTGCATTACAAATACAGGTTCGGGTCCTGAGGCACAACCTACCCTGTACGCATGCACAAAGGGTGGCGTAATATTGTAATAATATGAATAAAGTGGTACTTACCAACTCGATGCACTGTTTCCCGTCTGCAGATGCCTAGTAATTCCGTCAGAGTCAATAATGTTTTAGTCTAAAGTCAATATGCACCGCTTCCCGTACTCGCGAACCGTAATTGTAACCGAAATCCTTCAGCGACCCTGTGCGCTGACCGTGCGTGCCGGGAGAACGTTCCAGAGCCGACTGCTGGCCGACGACCTCACTCCCCGCACAAGCCGCGAGCCCCGCGCTCCACCGCAGCGCCGGGGTATTTCAAAACTACCCCCCTTGTGTGGGGAATAAAAATCGATATTTTAACTGTAGTGCGCATCTGTACCGAACAAATGTAGATTCACAGTTGATAGAAATATACGAGTTTTTCTTAACAAGCTTTACAAACTATTAAACGTAGACTTGTTTATAATAATAAGTACTTTAAGTTATTTAATTTTTGATGACCTAGGTTTAATGACAAAATCTAGACTTTGACTGGTTTGTGCACTCAAGCAAAAAAGCATTGTATCAAATGAAACAAAAATTGTGTAAAAAATACTTTTTCATTGCACAAAATGAAGTCATTAAAATAAAAATAACGTTTCATATTAACACATTAAATGCTGCAATACGCGAAAAACTTAAATATTTCAAGTGAGAGCGGTTTTAGTGTTTCCTGTAGTGTTTAAAATGTAGACTATCATTCCTATTATTACATTATATGAACTGAATTTGATATTATGCTTTTTTTGCAATCAGAAACGTAATTGGAGTATAAAAAAAATGAACGTAAAATTAAGTAATGCAAACTTGAATGTATAATGCCTTTGAATAACTTTTCAATATTTAATTTAGATATAAGTTTTTATGCAATCAAGAACATTTAATTTATCTTTGGTATCATAATTGTTACGAAATGTCCGGCTTTCAATTCCGTATCAAATTAGAATAAAAAAATCCCCTTAATCTAATCATGACTTTAAGGCGACATAAAAAATAAAGCCACGACCTGTCGCAAAAAAATCTAAGATCTTGACAGACTGTGTACTTGAACCGAAATTTGGGCAAATCCGGGCCGAAATACAATGCCGATGTGATTGTCACGACCGTAACTGATGTGCCCAACATCGATTTTTTTTTTAAATACTAGCTTTTGTTTGCGATTTCGTCCGCGCGGAATTAAAAAATATATCCTATGTTACTCGGGGATAGTGTAGCTTTCTAACGGTGGAAGAATTAAAATCGGCCCAGTAGTTTTTTAGTTATTTCAATACAAACAAAAATACAAAAATACAAAGTTTCTCTCTTTATAATATTAAAAAGTATAAATATAGATAAGTAGATTTTTGTTAATTTACTAATATTTCCTTTATCGATTCCAAGTAAACTTGAAAAGGCTTGTTAAAAATATATGGTTCACAATAGTCGAATGTGGGGATTCGAATCCACGACCGCCACATCGGCAGTCCAAAACCAATAGGCTATTGGCGATTTAGCACGATATATCGATATCTAACAATATCTAATCAAGGCTAACTCCGAGATTTGTTCTCACATTTGCAATTAAAAAATAACCTATCTCGTAGAGACAATGGACAGTTGGCACATTTTGACATGCGATATGCAAGAAAAATTACCATACAGTGTTTCAAGTTAATTGCACTTGTACGTATGTTTTGTAATAGTTAATGTTTTTTAATTAATTTTGATTGTCTTTTTTTACTAATGTAGCCATTGGCAATGGTAAACCACTCAGTGGCTTTTGATATAGACGTTTTGTTTTTTGAACATTATTGACCTTATGTAATCTAATATTTCTCCTTATGTTCTAGATATCTTGTCGAATAATTTTAGACTACAAACTTCACTGCATAGTATAAAAAAATCGCTTTCTCTGTCCCTATATCACTATGTGTGCTTAAATCTTTAAAACTACGCAACGGATTTTGATGCTGTTTTTTATAGATAGATTGATTGAAGAGGTAGGTTTATATGTATATCTAGCGACCCGCCCCGGCTTCGCACGGGTGCAATGCTGATACTAAATACACCCCTGCGAAACCAAGGCGGGTCGCTAGTATATAATTAAAAAAAAACCTTTATTACACATATTATTTAGTACACGTAATAATCTGTAATACAATCTTGACCCTTACTTTACACAATACTAGTACTTGCCACTTTAGATTGCACGTGTGTTTGTACACATTTGTACGTTTCCCAGTATCGTCAACAATGCGTTATCTACGGGCGGGGCGAGGCTGCATCGTATAATACTTTGACCTCTTCACTAAGGCTGTTCCGCTAATGAAATTAGCACTTCATTACACACAATAGGCAATAGCGGCTACTACATCGGTCGTTCTCATTACAAGTCAGAATAATTTCAATCTTTTGTAGGATTAAAAATTACCTGAGACATGTTAGTCATAATATCTACAATAGTTTAGCGCGCCATCAAATGTGTTTGTAAGTGTTCCGAGTCTTTACCAGCAGGATATTAGTATGAACTACTAGCTGTTGTTTGCGACTACGTCCGCGTGGATTTAAAGAATATAGCCTATGTTACTCGGGGATAATGTAGCTTTCTAATAGTGAAAGAATTTTTGAAACCAACCCTGTAGTTCTTGAGTTATTTTAATACATACAAAAATACGAATCTTTTTATAAAATTAATTTAGATATAGATGGCTCGTCGGTACAAATTGACGTATTTTCTTAAAAAATATTCTAAAGAATTTTATATTGATTGTTGTCAATAAGCAAAGGCCATTCCGCCTATATAGAGCCTGACATTTTACTGGCATTTGATCTAGAATGTCTTTTGTGGACATAATTTTTATAGTCATGCGTGTATAATATCTAATATGGAATGTGCAACATAAAAATAATAACTAATAAGAATTACAAGAATAAAGGACAATTTGACCTTGACCTATTTATAGCTATTTCTATTTAGATAGACATGTCCACACTTTCATGTGATTAATTGTATAACTAATGTTTTTGTGACCATGTTTTTTCGTACTCAAAACGGGACATTGGTTCATTTTTTACGAATGTTATTAAACAGAAGATTTTTTTTTATTATAATGTGGCAAACGAGCAAACGGCCACATGAATTTGCTGAAAAAGCAAAACAACCGATGCCCATATACGTCTGCGATTGCAAATGCGTTGCCTACCCTTTATCTATGGAGGAGGAGACGCAACAGCAAGAGGTTAATACCTCTTCCTATGCGTCTCTTCCCCCGCCAATCTACTTCCTCTTCCCATAATTTCCTTATAAGAAAAGGATAGGAAGGGAAAGTGGACTAAAATAAGGCCTCCGGCACCACACTCGTCAGCCGAAACACGGAATCGCTTCCATTTCTCGCCTGTCTTTTGTATGGTCGTGGTATTTCACCGGGCGAGCCGGCTAATTCGTGCGAAGATGTTAAAGCGGGCTCTACCACTGTTAAACAAAAACTTAAATAAATCAAAACCTTTTTAAAGTTTTTTGTTTTGAAAAATTTAGAATGTACCAAAAATGTTAAATAAGTCAACAAAGTGCGAGCGATAAAGTGTACAGAGGCATAGCTTCATAAAACGTTCAAAATGTTGGTAGGGATGTCACGACAGGTTAAAACAAATTACTGACATTTTCGCGTGGTTTCAGAAAACGGGACACATGACTGTAAAACGAGACAATACCGTTCAAAACGGGTCGTCTGGTCACGTTATGTCCTTATAACCTTCCTAAAATTTATTCCGGAACCTGAACCGGATTGAATGTTTGGAATTACGGAACAACTGCAAATGGAAATGTTGGTCACGAAGACACTAATTCCACGTAATCTTTTAAAGAAATCACGTTTTATTGTGAAAAATGACTTACGTTAATCGTAATAGATAAACTTTAATTAAGCTGCAAATCGAACGTTAACGTTCAAGTTGTACTAAATTATTTTAAAAAACATTGCTGCTAGGAGGACCATTGCCTGCGAAAAGCCCGCGAAAAACACTACCCTTTTGTCATTCGAACACAAATAAAAAACAAAAGTTATACACGGCCAGTGCCATTTAACTCATTGTGCTGTAAACAATACCGATAAAAAAAAACATTAGTAAATCCTTATTTGTGGTACAAACGTCAGTAATTGCCGGCCTTGTTTCCCGCGCTTATGTCCTGCGCCTGCGCGCCGGTTTGCGTTCCAAACACTTATACAACAATTGTGAAAGGAGCAAGGTCTTACGCAACCGCCTTATCAACTGAGAACTATTTTATTGAATGTCGATTACTCTTAGCAACTGGCCCCAAATAAATCATTAGTTATTTATTTGTACAAATAAAATATATGATAACTGTTAGCTTGAAACATAATATACAGAGTTATTTTATACGTTAATTAAAATGACATAAGTACGAATGTGGTGAAAGAGTAACACTTGTCAATAACATAACCTTGTAACATGGCTTTTATGACGAGGTCAACAGATACTTCTGTGGATATATCCGCCTTCTTAATTAAATTACATACTTGAAACACAATACATTATAATACACTATTTATACCAATTACGAATGAATTATTACAATAAATGAACTGCTTGGATTTAGATACAATGAATGTTTACAAATGAGGATAAAAATCAATCATTGCGAGTTACTTATTGGTCTTTATTTATACTTATCTATGAACGGAAATAATTTGAATGTTGGTACCTTGTTATGAACATATTATAAACATTGTGTGTTGCATGGGCATATAAATATGGCTTTGATAAATGTTACCCTCGTGTTTATAATCACTCTGTTAATTAAACTAAGGTAAGCTGTAAGTGTAGATTAAATGAGACACAAATAATAAATTTGGCCAGCTCAATTGGATAATTTTAATATAAATATTTGACCACAAAAAAAATGTTCTTTTAACTTATTTTGCACTGAGCGAACATGCAAATTACGTATGTATTTTGACGTCAATCGCATTTTAAAAATAACCTTTTTTTATACGTGCACCAAAACGACACTGATTTAATGTCAGCTTGGTTCATTTAATTCTGCAATGAAATTATGATCGAGATATGACAGGTGCACTTATCCAAGTCTACTTACCAAGTATAAATATTTTAAAATAACTAGTTCATGATCTGTTTTCGGTGCAATAAAATTTTGTCAATGCTATTTCGCAAGTATTACAAAGGTCAGGCAACATTTATAGCTATCTAGATTGAGATTTATTGTACTAAAATTCAATTCAATTTGAACTCCCACCACTTAATTTTATACATTTATATGCCAACGAGCTAATTGTCGGTTCAAATCATACAAATTAACATAAATGACTCAACGTGGACAAAACATAAAGTCTATGGTTTTGGTCTGGTTGAAATGTGATTGTGTGTATAAAAAAATTAACATCTCTGCTACTTTAGTTACAAACTACGGTCCGTACCTATAGTGTGGAAACTTCACTGTTGCAACTTCGATCTCTTGAAGATATTCTATCGACGGCTTCAAGCAGTCCGTTTATGACCCATAGGAAGTTGCTACCGCCGTTGCTTTGCTATTTGCTATTGTTAGTGATATTTTACGTCTCAGAAGTATAAACCAAAGTAATAAAACTTGTAATAAATACGAGATCTGATTCTGAATAATTAATAACCATTATCCTTAACAACACCACAAAGGAACTAACACATAAAGTATTAATAATATCTGTAAAGGAGATTGTGTTTCCCACGCCCACTTGTATTATGCCAATTAGAGTCAAGGGTCTACTTAATATGTATACCAATTTATACTTAGGTCTAGTTTAATTTCGACTGGAGTACATGACTTGTAGCAATGGACCCACAACTGGTGTCCGCCCTTCTACAATCAAAGCCCTTCGCTTCTAATATTGATATCAAAAATATTATAAGTATTTACAACTATTTTACCTTCGTTTAAAGGAAATAGAAATTGTAGATTCTATACTAATATTATAAAGAGAGAAACTTTGTATTTTTGTTTGTATTGAAATAACTCAAGAGCTACTGGACCGATTTAAAAAATTCTTTCACCATTAGAAAGCTATATTATCCCCGAGCTATATTATTTAATTACATGCGGACGAAGTCACGCGCAACAGCTAGTCTAGAATATATTTAACAAGGAAATAAATTAAAAACTCTATAGTTAGATTTTCCGACTACCAAATAAATATTTTTTCGCATTAAGGTATGCGTCAGTTCCTTAAAAACGTGTTAGTAACATGTAACAATAAATCACAGCTGGAAATTGCAATTAACATTTTAGTTAGTACCGGATTGAATACTTGTTAGTTGTTACTCGTGCGCAATTTTGGATTAATTCAATGTAATTTAATCAACGGATCTACTATTAGTTGATATTTTAAATGACAAGGTTAGGCTTCACGAAAATGTTCTATGGTCACAAAAATGGAGGATGTAATTAAATTAACCTCTAGTCACATTTACCTTTCTTTTTATTGTATCCTATTTCTACCATCACGAAGACTTTTGTGTAAAAGACCTGGAATCCATTAATACAAAGTTTTATTTGTAATTTAATAATCTATTCAAGCTAGAAAAGATAACTAAACCCAACTCTTTACTGGTTTCATAATTATTTCTTTATCGCTTACACTGTCCTTTAGTGTGGGTCTCATACTAATTCAGTATTTAGGGTCTCCTTAGTGGTCATAAAAGAGCTCTGAGTGCGTCAGCTGTGATTAATCATAGTTAATACTGTTCAATAGAGGCACGTGTTGCGCACTTTCTCGCAGCTCGCATCAGTCACGCCACAATACTTTCTGTCTCAATAACACCACTTCCTACTCGCGATGATTGCTCGACAATGTAACGTTCTCATTGCTTAACACTACACGATAAATAAATATCACTAATAGTAGTTTTACTAATCAGTCGTATTTATATATGAAAAGCAGGAAAAGAACGGTTATTCCCTTACCCAAATTTGACAAACGAGGACCGTTTTCGAATAGTTGTCGTCGATTATAAGTTGTAATTAAGTTGTCGATTATACTATACTAGAGGACAATCGGAACTAAATAAGATAGACCAGGGATCCCATTGGACCAAATTATGCATCATAAGAAGTACCAGGAACATGGATGTTCTGTATTTTGGAATAAATTCTATGATTATACCAGTACCAAACGTTGAAAGTACAACTGTAATAACGATGATTCTCGTTTCGGAATAAAGCGGATAGTGTTTAAACATCTCCGACATCCATGAACATTCATAATATTGTACGTGAGAAAATGCACATGCAGAAGAAATTAGATGCAACTTCTGAACAGAAACTAATATTTTCAACCGAAATGTGACTCAAGTTAGGTAAAATCTGCCAAATTAGGATGCATCCTATGTATATCGTTGTACAATGGAAACTTATTGCGATCCTATTATTTAATCTGTGCATTACAGGCATACGTAGCCGTTTGTATGGAACAATGTTTGAATTACGTACTTGCGTTATATAGGGTGTGTTAATTGCTCTCATCGTATTGATAAAAGCAATTAGCTTTTATAACTTTCGTGTAGTAAAGGGAATTTATACTAATTTAATACAATAAAGGATGACTCACACTGTGCCGTGTCCCATCCGGAACGTGCCCCGTCCGGGCCCGTACTCGTGTCGATTTAAAATATACGAATGTACTCGAGCCGGGTGACAGACGGAACACTGTCAAAATATATTTTGTATGGACACACCGAGGACGCGGTCCTGGACAGGACACGGTGTATCGTGTTTCATCCTTAATAGGAAGAACAATCAAAAGCATAACTTGTTCTGATTATAATAAATCGCAATAACAACAATTTTTTCTCAAATACTATTTTATTAGTCACGCAAAACCTTGATCAACGGTACATATAGTAGATTTACAGACATGTAATTAAAGACTTAAAATTGACCGTCACGCGTCACTCTTGAAACAATAAACCTCAAATTCCATTCAATATAAAACCTTGGCCTAAAACCGTATGTATATCTAGTGCGATTGTTCCAACGATCACAAAGTTATCATGTTTAGTACTCCATTGTCTTTGCCATGATATTTACACTCTATTGAGATAAATACACTGATATTTTTTGTATGTACAGTCAAAGATATCCGCTTCCCACTTAAGATTGACTTTGTACTTAACAAGATACAATGTAGATTTACTTCCCACTATGTGGCTCGAAGTTATGATCAAAGGTCTGTTTGATAAAAGTGATAGGGGGCGCTTTTCATTACAACTAGAAGTTCAATTACAGTCCCCTGTGTACCTCCGTACACTTGTTTATTAAATACAACTATAGAACTACTATAGATTAAGGGTCGGCAAGGCATCTGCATTTGCAGATGTCTATGGGTAGCAGTCGCTTTACTATTTTAGCGAATACAAATGGCCGCTTGCTCTTTTACCATTTTATAACAAAAAAATATATTTCAGGTGTTAAATTAATCCCATAATAGTGGTGTAATTTATAAATTACATTTAAATCAGATAAAGCAAGAAATAAGCGAGGTTATTTCATGATTTAGCAATAACACGTACTCGTCGGTACGTTACGCCTGCGAATTAATTACTAGCTTTTGCATTAAGCTGATTGCGTTAAGGTATTTATTCCGACTTGCGTATGTTTGGTGTCGTCAACCATAACGGAATATATGAAAATACCAATCCAATTACTTACATTAATTGAAATTAATACAGTTTACTTCATTTTAAATTGTTCGTCCGACGTCCATGCTGTTTTATTCGCAAACGAGATGCTGAAAACATTGGACTGATCCAACCTGTTCTAAAAAAGCATGTGTTCTGAATTAAAAAAGAAAATGCTGAAGGTTTAATTAACCCTATTTATTACAGTATATAAAACAATTGTATAAATATTTTTGTCTTTGAAAAACGTCACCACAAATATTTCAGATTCCAATACATGTAAATATTTTTTCATTTCAACTTTCACTTTTAAAAATAAATAAAAAAACCTTGTATGCATAACACCGCCCTACAATAATGTCCAGTTTGAATCTACCACCTTCAACCCACTTTAACAATCATTAATTACGTTTAATAGAGCAACAATATTATCCGCAGCTCATACACGGCACAATTCACCGTATACAATAGACAATAAAGTTCAAAATGTAACAATAATAAAGAAATATCAAAGTCCTCATATTGTACGTTGAAAGGACTTCAACAAGACCTTGGCTTTTGAAAGTACAGACAACCGGAACGATTGAACTGTAAGTATTGCCTGTAATTTTATGCGGATAGAGCTTTTTATTTATAATTTTGTATAAAAAGTAGTCTAGAAGGATATCTCGATGGATTCATGCTGGACATTTTTTATATGCGAGTAGGCGGTAAATAAACATACTGTTCGCCTGATGATCCGTGACTGATATCCATAGACAACATCTGTAATAGGACAGTGATTTGCGTGGCCTTAAATTAACTTAACAGATTACTTTATCCTATATATCACCTAACCGGTCGGTTCCACTTCCCATCCTTTCATTACTAGAAAATGGTGTTGTGTGGAGGGTGTCACGGCTAACACTTAGAAACCCAGAACGTTACTAAGCGCGAGGTAGATTTCGCACCTGTGTTCTTTGCTGTATGGCAAGTCATATGTGCAAAGTAAACTGTATTTACTGTTCCAAAACAGGTGTTACGACAGTGGAAACATAGCTAAAACAAACAAAATCTTTAACCGTTTTATTAATTTCACTTCTCACATATAGATGGCGCACACTTTCATTATAACAATTTTTTGTTTTTTTTGTCTTTTCACGTTGTTTTTATTTCCGTATTTGTACATAACTGAGTTATTTTATTATTCATTATTTTGACTAATTTTACAATTTATTTAATTCCACAAAACCTTTCTGCCAAGATTTTATTTTGAATGCATTTATAAAATTTGACAGGTCGTTACCGGTTCGGTTTGCAATCTTTTGTTTGAAAAATTTAAAAACGACTCGAATATTTTAAACTATTCAAGGGGAATTCACATTATAAGAAGATTTTAAGTTGTAAAATTAAGTCTTATTTTGAAATGGAAGATTTTGGAGTACTCAATCTAAACAGGTATGCAAAAATACAAAAGTTTTAGACTATTACTTTGATATTTTGAACTTGCGCGCTGTAATGAATGTATTGATTTTTGTACCAAAATAACTTCATTCGTATCATGTAAATAAATCATAAAGGAGATGCTCGAGGCACGAATGTATTTGTGTTATTGACGAACCTAAAGCTTTGAAATTCTTTATTGTGCAGGAATTCAGAAACGGTTACGCCAATAGTGACACCAGTGAAACCTAGATTGGGTAAATTCTTTGATGTTTACTCGCCCGAACATCTTAATTTAACACCGAAAATTGTAAGTGCTTCAAATACCTTGTTTATTCCGTGTAATTGGCTTGATTAACTACTTAGTTATATTACAGACGAAACGATTCCATTTCAACGGTGTAAGTAATGAAATCGAGAAATTTATTACGCCTGAGAAAGCTTCAAAAGATGACAATATTTGGAGGTAGGTTTCTAGTTAAAAAAAACTGTAAATATTATGATTTAGTCAATTATCAACCTCCAAATTCTTATTTTTATTAACATTGGTCTTAACTTTAAAGGAAGGTCAATACTCAGCGTAAATTCCATGATGTTTGGAATAATTCATTTGAAGGTAATCAAAGCTTCCCTCGTATAAGACGTAAAATACGTCCCATCAGAATGGATTCAGAAACGCCTACTAAACTTAAACAGGCAACAGATTTAGTAAGAGGTAAGATTTACTCATAAAAAACCTGTGTTCTCCCATTACAATAAATAAATCCAATTAGAAAAATATTTAATAGAATCTTATAATAATTGTAGTTGATGGTCCAAATGGTCTCCGCTTCAACACATCACTCGCAGTGGGTGATGTGCCCGGTTCAACAACACAATCACAGACTGAAC
>QDHC01001036.1:517122-528181 GCA_013186455.1 Papilio dardanus tibullus | reverse complement strand
ACAATTTTAAAGTTTTTTTTCTATAGCAAATAACTAAAAATATTATTTGTTTAGACGAAACTCCAGAGACGCCGTGCGTTGCAAAGAGACTGTTGAGGAGTCAGGTGACGACGTCGACACCGCAGCAAGCACGCCGCGCGCCGCCGGCAGACTGCGGCGACGGCGCGTACCGCGGACTCGTACTGCACAAGGACGGCACCGAACTAAGTATGGTTTATGTATTATTTTTAACATCTAAACAAATGTGTCTTTAGTGTTTTAGGGGAAATAACAAATTAAAAAGATATTTCTTTAGTAGAGAAAAGTGTGCAAGCGAAAATTTCGTTACAAAATATAACATATGAAACACACCAATTTAACAGCTATAACTGGTGTTTTTATTACCTTTTGTGCAATATTACAGTAGTTGTCAGATATATTGATGGCTTAGAACGGTTTCTTAACCTGACGGCCTTACGCCGAATCAAAATTTCCGCTTTTTTCGCGAAGTCGGTCTAATGAAGCCATAAGGTTAGAACTCAATGTCAATGTAGAGGGACCAAGGAGCGACGACTTTAGGCCTCCAAGCTATTTGAAAAGACGTACATCAGTGTTGGTGTACACGTGTGTGTGCAGACGTGGTGTACACGGTGTCGACGATGCAGCTGTGCGGGGGCAGCCGCGTGCGCTGCGTGTGGCTGGGCGTGCGCCGCCAGGAGCGCCACGCCACGCTCGCCTCCAGCCTCGCCTCCACAGCCGACAACTCCCTCGTCATGGTCAGTTTATGGAATAAGGTGTATATAATCTATTAATCCATAAGTCGCTGGTCCAGATCCGGCTCGAAGGACTATTGTTAAGGCTAAACAAGTTTTATTTGGTTTAATGGTTTAAATTCGGACGCGAACATAATAATTACATCTATCTATCCGGTACAAAGGTACCCATCCCAAATAAAATAAAAATCTTAAAGATAAAATGAATGAGTTGTATACAGGTTTTTTGGTTTTAAATACTCACGGACAATAGATACTAAGCTTAATACCTGTGTGGCTTGCGTGATTTATTGGGTGCAGTACTTTGTATTCCATTTATTAAGTTAAATTTTGAACTACTGTGTTCTTTACACTACGACTTCATCAAACCGAGTTCGCGATAAATTGGATTTATGCCAAGGGAAAAATCTCCGTTTTTATCGCGAATTCGGTCTAATATAGCCGTAGGGTTAGTGTTAGTTTGTTAGTTTGTAATGTGTGAAAGTGTGCAGGGCAACAAGTCTGTGAGCAGCCGGCCGCAGTCGATGTCTCTGATGAGTCAGTGCGGCGACGAGCAGGTCGCCGGCGAGTACAACAAGCACTACGTCACTCTCAAACAGATTGGTAAGTTTTCATTCATGATATTGTTAGGTTCCCATTATTAAATAGTGTAACTAAACACGGTAAAGTAAATCTTATCTTATGATAATTTCAAACGTATTTTAGTGTTAACTAAGTGCTTATTTCCTTAAAGCAATTAATCGTACTTCTCGCCGCGAAGGGCTACAATTTTTTAAATAATGCCGGCCGCGCCAGTAACAATAGAACAAGCAACGGGTAGTTGCGAATACTTCGGCTTCATTAGACGGAGCTCGCGATAAAAATGGAGATTTTGCTTCGGCGTAAATCCATTTTTATCGCGAACTCGGCCTAATGAAGCTTAAGCATTAGTGAAATTTAATTTTAGTCATAATTGATTTTCGCCCATATTAACAATTGCAAAGTTATTGATACAAAAAAAACTCATTGACTTGATAACCTCCTTCTGTTAGAAGTAAAAATATCTTTACCCGATGTTTCATCCAGGTAAAGGAGCATACGGTTGTGTGAAGATGGCGTACCGTCGGTCGGACCGGCTGCTGACGGTGGCCAAGTTCATCCTGAAGGAGAAGGTGGGCGCGCACTTCTGGGTGGACGGGCCCGACGGCCGCCGTCTGCCGCTCGAGCTCAGCCTGCTCACCACGCTCAAACATAATAATATTGTAAGTAATACAAAATATACTAAAATATAACTGACTGTTACTCGCGACTTCGTCCACGTATAATTTAAAAAAAAATAGAACCTCCTCATTCTGGAACTCGGTTAAATATAGCCTGTTACTCGGAGATAATATAGCATTGAATTTTTGAAATCGCCCTGGTCATTTTTGAGGTATTTCAATACATACAAAAATTAAATCTCCTATTTATTATATTAGTATAGATATGGAACATAGCTGCTTTGAATTGAATAGCTTGTGAATGTTTTTAAAACAGTTAATATAGCTGGATTATTTTTAAATGTCACTTTTTGTATTCCTAAGATTTCATTAGACCATTGTCACGCAAAAAACGGCCTTACGCCGAAACAAAATTTCCGTTTTTTTGCGCGAACTCGGTCTGATCAAGCCGTACGGTGATAGACCTGGACTTGCTGAATATCCTATAATTTGCTTATGAGAAGTTCATTCTTGTATATTTTTTGATGTAGAATCCGATTTTGATTTATTAATGTTTCTTTGGAAGATCTTTATTACTTTGATTGTTGCTGGTATAAAACGTATTGTTTGTATTCCAGGTGAGCATAGTGGACGTGTTCGAGAACGACAAGTATTTCCAGATGGTGATGGAGAAGCACGGCGCCGGCATGGACCTCTTCGAGTTCATTGAACGAAGACCACGACTTGATGAACCGCTTATCAGCTATATCTTTAGACAGGTCAGTATCTTCATACTAAGTCTTTTATCACCTCATATCTTACCGAATTCAGTGCTTATGCTTAATAATTGGAATTTAAAAACTTGCAGTTACTCCTGTTGTAATGTTTGAGTTTTGATAAGTGATCTTAATTTGTATTGTTGGTGTTTTGTAAGTATTCTAATTTGTATAGATTATAGTCGGTGCGTAGTCAGTCAGCGCTGACTGACTACGCACCGACTATGAAGCATATTACCTTAAAGCTTCATTATACCGAGTTCATTATAAAAACAGATTTTGCATCAGCGTAAGGCCATTGCGCACATTCGATGTAATGAAGCCAGGTTTAGAAAACGACAATCATCAGGGCGGACGCTTCATAGAAAATACATACTGTCAGCACTAAAACCAGCTTTAAATTTAATTACAGATAGGTCAAGCGGTGGAATACCTGCATTCATTAAATATCCTACATCGTGATATAAAGGACGAGAATGTGATAATAGACAACAAGTTCCACGTCAAACTGATAGACTTCGGCTCAGCCACCTTCATGAGCTCTGACACGCTGTTCTCCACATTCTACGGCACCACGGAGTACTGCAGCCCTGAAGTACTCACGGGCAATAAGTATGTATAAAAAAAAAAGTAAAACTACATACTCCCAGTCACTCTTTTGCACTCTATTTAATATAAACTTTTTGCTATAAATACGTAGTGAGTTCTTAAAAAAAAATTGTTAATTAAAAAATATTTTTTATGTGAAAAATTTTTTTCCTGAATTTTGAATTTTGAACCCCTAAGGTTCCTAGATAATACCTGGCGACGCCCATTTGCTATACGGCCACGATAACATGAGACCTAGTTTCGAAGTCTACTTTTTCTACAATGAATAAAATAACTATGTTTAATACTTTAGTTGCCAATAAAAATATCTTGTCTCCTTGTAAAAATTGAGATTGCAGTATTTTTTGCATAGATTTAAACTATCACATGATTATATTATTAAATGTATGGGTTATTTACGAAAAAAAAATTATTTTGTTGGTTTTTTTTTCAGATATGCAGGTCCAGAATTGGAAATGTGGTCAATGGGGATAACACTGTATGTGTTAACATTCTTTGTTAACCCTTTCTCCGATATAGAGGATACGGTGCACGGCGCCCTCGCCTTCCCGCAGCTGCTCTCTGAAGGTTAACATTATTTTTTGAAATAATAGCTGTTGTTCTCGACTTCGTCACCGTGAAATTAAAAAATATAGCCTATGTTATTCGACAATAATGTAGCTTTATAATGGTGAAATAATTTTTGAAATTAGCCAGTTTTCAGTTATTTCAATACATACAAAAATACAAATCTTTTCTCTTTATTTATAGCATAGTATTGGTCGTCCTCGACTCCGTCTGCTCTGAACTAAAAACATAGTAAATAGCCTATATCTTCTTTCAGCTTGTTCTATATCTATGCAAAAGTTCATCGAGATCCATTGATTTTATTAAATTAATTTGCTATTACCATGCGAGACATTATTTTCATAATATTTTTTTATATTATTGTCTATTTTCTCTGTATAGCTACAAATGATTATTCCAGAGATGGAGCACCTGCTGCGCTGGATGCTGTGCAAGGAGCCGGCGCAGCGCTGCAGCGTGCCGCAGCTCATGACGCATCCCTGGATCAAACAGCCTGTCAATATTACCAATTATATCTTCCATGAAATTATTGACTGTGGTATGTTTACATGACATAATTCCCATCACCATTCTACAATCGGACTTTCAGACACACGCCGGGAAAAACAACAAAACGATGTGATGCGTCGTTCCTTGTGCGAACTGCAAAGGATTGGAATAGCATAGAAGCCAACAATAGTTTTTTTTCTAGTTTATTTAACAACAAAATATAACATCAATTTGTATGTCGTCGGAGTCTTCAAGAGTAGAGTGAATTAATTCACTAAGTTGTGCGTAAAAACCTTTCGACCATATTGTCACCTAACTTCAGGTGTGACTTCTATTGCTTGATTGGTCGCAAGATTTGTCGTCTTTTTATGGAGTATTTCCATTTTACAGCTGCTATAAGTAGGTTATAATATTCCTGAAAATGTTATAAAAACTTTGAATTAAATAGCTTTTTTTTCTTAGATCGTCACGAAGCTAATCCGGAAATGTACTTCAGTGGTAGTCTTGGATCGCCTAAAAGCAGCTCTCCAGTATCGCTTGCTGATCCTCATATTAAAGGTAGAGCATTATATTGACGTTACGTTTTAAATATTTATCATTTTTACGTTACGATTTGCTTCTATTCTACCCAAAACTTACAGACTGAACTCAGATGTTTCATTTCACGCCGATGTGCTATGATTGCTCCAATGGGAAAAATTCCCGTTGGGACATTATTTTTACCCATTCAACCATTTCCCATTTGGCCCATTGATTGATAGTCGGTGGGGTCAATGGGAAATACTAGATTGACGCGATGACCCGAAATGGGACTTGGCCTCTGACAACAAAATTAATATATCCAACTTATATTGTTATTAATATTTGCATGTTTCCAGAACGTTCTCACCCGTCCGAGGCGGCGGCGCGCGCGGTGCGAGTGGTGTCGCGGGAGGAACGCAAGCGCGCGGACCGCGAGCCCTCCGACAACTACAGCCTGCGCTCGTCAGCTGATGTAAATATATATCACATTATTTTGTACCTAGTTTTAAACTTCATAGAAAATCATGGTCAAAATGCCCATTTGTCATGGACACGGTAGTATGAAATATTCTTTACGTGAATTGACTCGTATCAAGTTGTAAGAAAAAAAATTACAATATTGACAAATATTAATACACAGATAGTAATCAAACTACAGTACAATCACCACCATTATTGTAATCTTTCAGACACGAAGTATATATAAATATATATACGTTAGCGACAGGTAGTTTATTATAAATTAAACTAGTTGCCTATGACACCGTCTGTGTGGAACTAAAAGAATATAGTAAGTGTTTTCCAGACTTTGTATTTGTGTTCTATATCTGTGCAAATACATCCAGCGTTCTGGAGATACCTTCAAAGAAATATTCATCCGTCCAAACTTTCACACTATTACAGTGGAACCTAACTATTACCTACCTACCCTAACTATTACAGTGGAGTCCAAGGGATCGCGATATTTGTCTCGGTTATAGAGGTTTCTCTAATTTCTCGCTTATGGAGGTAGCTCGTCGGGACCAGAGAATGACTCTCGCTTATCCAGGTTTGAATGTATATGGTAAGATAATTTTGCAGATATTAGATATATCGTCGAAGCCGGTGTCGGAGGCGGCGCTGACGGACATCAGCTCGGACGCGACGGGGCACGCCGCCTGCGACATCGACTGCGACTGCGACCACTACGACTGCGACAGCTGGGACGAGTGCGAGCAGGACAGCTTCTCATAAACGTATCACGGATGAAAGAGATGACTATTGTTACGTAGGTTTCATACTTACTATCGTCTCCTATCTCTTTCTCTCTCTGCTAAAAGTTACGTAAACGTATATTTGCATTTTATAAAGCACTATGTGTTGCTCGCGACTTCGTTCGCGCGGAATTAGAAAATATATCCTATAGTGCTCTGGGATAAATGTAGCTTTCTAGCAGTGAAAGATTTTTTTGAAATCTGCCCAGTAGTTTTTGAGTTATTTCAATACATACAAGAATACAAATCTTTTCTCTTTATAATATTAATATAGTATAGAAATAGGAATTCTGATTGTTATAGGCGTAGTCGACAGTGGTTATAGTAAACCTCTTGTTCATTTCTCTTTTTACACTAAAATAAAATCGTATTTAATAACTTCGTAACAGCGAAGTATGTGATGAAATATGGAATATGTCTCCGATAGTGGAAACTCATATTAAACCAAAATAAATTAAAAAAATAATTATTGGACGAAAATGTCGGATTTGTAGAGACTGATTGGACTTATGAATTGTTAGTATTTATTGTCCCTCGGACATGTAATTAGATGTAAATAATTTAATTATTATATGTGTGCTTATAAAAAGCATAGTTCGGCGTATTCCACTTTTTTTTAATTGTGTATTGAGCATCCAAAATTTTTAATGTATGCCAAATCAGTATTATATTGTAATAATAAATAATTAAATAATTTATTTCTTATTAATTTAATTTATGGGTACTAAAAAAAACTTTTGCTATTACATTGGCAATATTGGGAATCAAAAGCTATTTATTGGCGTAGACAATAAGTTAAATACAATCAGTATTAATTCGCAATTAAATTAGTTATAAAGCACTTAATGTAATCTAAAACTATTTATACAATTATAAATTTTAATTATTCAAATAAATTAACGTCAAATTTGATGTTCGTGGTATAGATGAGCTTTATAGTTTTAGTGGGCAAAGGTTGGTGTAAAATTAATGCAATAATTTAATACTTTACTTACATCTAACAACTCTTACAGTAGAATTCCATTGTGGTGACATTGTGCAGTCAAATAAGAATGTTTAGCCCGGTTAAAGGCGCTACTATCGGTTAGTTCCGTCAAAAAATATAACACGTACATGGACATGGAAAATGCCATAATTAGTGGGCTACAAATTGGCATAAATAGTGGGCTAAAATGCCATTAATAGTGGGCTTGAAAATTACATAATTAGTGGGCTCTCATAATTTAGTTCATGCCCATCGGGTCAGATATCTTGTGTATCTATACAAGTGTCGCCGCAGTGGAACTCTACTCTTACAAACTGGTGAATTGGATATGGAATTGTGACGCAATAATACCCAATAGTGGTAATTAACAAAACGTTTTTGGGGCTTTTTCTGTTACTCTAGGGCTTCATTAGACCGATTTCAGGCAATAAACGGCCTTACGCCGAAGCAAAATCTCCGTTTTTATCGCGAACACGGTCTAATGAAGCCCTAGGATAAACATTTAATACATTCTGTTTGTTAATTATACTATTGGGTAGATTTATTCTATGCGATGTGTTGTCTTCCAGCAGAGATAGTGCTTGTTTTGGTAAAACATAATGTGGTATATAGCTATACAATAATAATCTTCTAACAATATAGTTCTCATAAATTACTGAAATTATATGTTTAATTTTTAACGATTTTCTCTACACAATTGTACTATATCGTAGTAATTCTTCGGATTCTATATGTAGTAGTTTTAATTACAAATTAAAAACCTCTTTTTCTATCTTAATAATATTCAAAATCCAAACGCTTTTATAGTTCGAAATACGAAGTAGAACATATAGTGGTCCTAGCACGAACATTTTCGAGAAGATATCGCCAGCGACAAAATTTACCTGATTTTTCGGTGTACTTTTCGCTCGACAGGTGCTGCACAAATCTCGTACTAATATTTTAATGTTTTCTCAAAAATTTTCGTGCTAGGCCTACATATCTTTACTCGAACATTCAATAGTTGATTTACGTGATGTTGTAGGTAAATAGTTAAGTTAATTTGATAAGTTTGCCAATATTAGATGTATTCAACAAAACAACGAACCTAAAGCAAAGAAACCTAGTATACACCAGTTTCCCCTTTTAAAATGCTTTCAATAGTTGTACAATAATAAAAAATGTTACAAACTCTTATGATTAGATTAAATTGTAATCAGTACTAGGACAATACCTTAAATATTTTCTTACGATTTGTCTGCAATTCTTGTGCAATTTATAGTCTCAAGCCAGTTTTCAAATGTATTAGTATGTTAGTGGGAATTTGTATTCGTAAATCGTAACATATCGATGATTGGTTCAAAATATAGTTGGGTTTCCCATTGCGTATCAATTATTTTGAAAATGGCTTATCCCTGAAATAGTTTTATGTTATTTGTCCTGTTATGTGAATAAGTTCTATTTTAATAATATCGACGAATACTTGTCTTAATTTGATTAAATGATCATGAACAATACTATTGTTTTACTCAATTATTTAGTAATCGGTATGCGGCCAGCGAAAACAGAAACGAAAGAAATGCATTGGTCAATTTGATCAGCTTCACATCAGATAAGACGAGCAAATATTCGCTGGCGATGAATAATTCTCGATGCTAAAATTCACATCGAACAATACATTCTTGTCGGTCGCCAGATGCAATTTCACAGCGTGAGTTTCCACTGCCGTAACATATACACTGCATGATGCTGTCATCTCCGTTATTATCGTTGAACAAACAGAGACAAAAATACGTTCTATTGCCAGTGTATGGTAATAAATTTTGTCTTAAATAGGGAGAAAATGACTGCAAAATGACGTATGCAATACATTTAATTTTAACAGCCCTTATCACTATGCTTTTAACGCAATTCTATCTTATCTCCGCAATACAAATAAAAGCTATAAAAACACTTTGATAAAATTTAAACGACTATCATTCTCCCTAAATATATAATCGCCTGACACGCTGAAACGTGAGAACTGGCAACATTGCGTGAAATGTCAAATTTTATGGCGGTGCGTCGCTTTTCTGCCTATCATTGCAGAATTTACGCAAATACTAGTAAAATTACGTGTAAACAAACCAAAAAAACTTTATTAACGTATAGAACAAAGAGTTTTGTCGAAGATTTTAAAATATTGGTAAGTGAAATTACTTATATCTCTTCATTTTTTATGTAACTGTTGATCATATTTATGGAGTGCTAAATTGTGTGAACATTTAAATTTAGTTAATTGATAAATGTTCATTGAAGTCGTCATTTAATCTCCCACGTTGGCCTTAACTAAAACTATCCTTATTAATATGGAATAATCAAGATATGCCTGTCATTACTTTTTACAATTAAAAATATATTTTCTACCTTTTGATAAAAAACTTAGCTTTAAAACTTTAATTGGCTGAAGCTAAAGCATTAAACTAATGTTTACTCAGTGGTGGTCAGAGTTTAATCGTTGCTTAGATATTAATAGTAGACAAATGTTACTATAGGCAGACGGCAGATCTAAATGATCAGTATATAAATTCCACCACGTCATATTTTAGTGCAAATAAGAGAACCCAATGTGTATAACATAGGGTTCTCCTACCTAGGGTTTAGGGTGGGCAACGCATCTGCGATTGTAGATGTCTATGTGCAGCGGTCGCTTTGCTATTTCAGCATCTTCAGGTGGCTGCTTGCTTGTTTGCTAATTTATAATATAAAAAAAAATAGTTAGATTCAAATTGGAATCACAGTGTAGAAAAGTTGGTTATAATTTGTATAACTGTCAAATTAAATATAGCACAATATACAGCTAAAGCATGAATACCAACTTAATTACAAATCTACCCACTTCAATAAATTATATACATACTAGCGGACTGTTCAAATTCTTATATAATTTTGTTGACTACTTTCTGTTCATTTTGTCCTTGATTATAAAATATAAATCAAATGTATGGAAAAGTATACAACAACAACAACAACAACACAACTCTCACGCCTACCCCACTGGGTTACGGAACCCAGAGGGGTAGGCAGAGACTACGGAAAAGTATACTAAACATTTAATTTGGCACATCCGGAACAAGCATTTGTTACATACTGATGTGCCAACTCGAGCAGTGAATACTGTACTATGTTATAGCAAACTTAATTAATTATTTTATATTAGTATTCCTTAATTACATTAATACACAATAAAAGCAATGATTTTAATATGTTTCACAACAATTTAATGCAAGATGTCTCCATGTATTGTTTACAGTTGAAATTGATAAATAGAGATAAGACATGCTTTGTTTGACTCATGAGTTATTAATTCTTTTTATCATATTTAATACATGCTACAGAACGGGTTGACCTTTTAACATGATTGGGTGGACCCAACTTTAGATAGGATTACAAAAAAATCGTTTATGGTGAGTTTTTTTCAATTGTACTATGTAAATTTCATTTTGTCTCAGTCAGTTTGAATTGCCATTCATTAAATCTTAATTATCCTTTAAAAATACAAAACATCACAAACTAGTTCAAGTGGAAAAATAATCGTCTTACATGAAATATTCCGCAGGTCCCGAGTTCGAATCCCGCCATGTAACAATGTGTTTTTTGATTTTCGATTTTTACCCGACGCTCTTACGATAAAGAAAGAAATTCAAATATATGTGTATTCACACAAAATACGCGCTAGTCGTGCAGTTGCGGAAAATGGAGCCCAACATGGGTCGAACATTACCTTACCTTTACATGAAATATTCGTATACAGATTCGAACCTCCATTATTCCACTTGAAACAACCACTGAGCTATGAGCGCTTTGAACAGCACAATATCGTTTGCGTCTCGTATTTCATATCGAAGTATAACAGATAGTGTGATAAGATAAATGAATAGACAAGCACTCACGTACGATAATGGATTTA
>QDHC01001036.1:471979-482579 GCA_013186455.1 Papilio dardanus tibullus | reverse complement strand
AACAGCAACATTTTATTAGAGTAGGTTAGTAAATCCTTTGTTTGGATACTTGCTACTTGCTACTCGACTAATAGACCTGGTACGTACAAGGCTATAGGCATATAGGCATACTAACTTTTTTTAATTTTGTGAAACAGACCCAATGAGAGCAACAAAGTTGACTCTAAAGAGTACAAAGTTACTTACATTTCTAACACTCGAATTCCCAGCTTGAGCCAATCCATCAGACAAAATAGACATTGCATTGAAATTAAATGGGAAATATTCTAAAGCTGTATTCCATAATGAGACAACACCAAAATCTTCATCTTTCTGACGTAACTCCCAAAACTCCTCGGCAATGTGTGACGATTTTAATAGTTCTGAACAAAGTTGCATAACACCGGGCTGCATACTTAATGTACCATCACCATCAAATTTATCACAAAGATTGTTTAATAGCTTAAATACACGGTTTCTTGCTATTTCAGCACATTTAGATTTATCCTAAAATTAAAAAAATAATAATGTACTGGCAACTATATAACATTAATTATATTTAAAAAAATCCAGTTATCACAATATCTAGTGGCATTCAGAAAACATATGCTTTCTTACGTAGTATAAATAATAACGATTTTTATGTTTGTCCCTATATATGCTTGAATCTTTAAAACTACGCAACGGATTTCGATGCGGTTTTTTTAATAGATAGAGTGATTCATAAGAAAGTTTTATATGTATAACTAGCGACCCGACCCCGCTTCGCACGGATTCAATTATTGTTAATATGGCTGTTATATACAATGTTCACAGTTTTTCTGTAGTGTATTTAGTATCAGTTTTGCACCCGTGCGAAGCCGGGGCGGGTCGCTAGTTATATATAAAAAAGTAACTTACAGTGAAAACAGAACTATTCAACATCTGCAGTAAGAACTCAAATACCCTCATCCTGAGTGCTGTTGCACCATAGTGCTGATATTGAGTCTCAAATAATTTCGCATGATTGTCGCTCTGAAAATACATACAAAAATACATACAACAGACTAAAAAAAGGTTGTATAAATAAATGTACAATGGAGATAAAAGAAAACAATTGATCTCTAATGCTGGCTTTAGTGCCTAAAAATATATTGACTTCTGAAGTCTTAATCTCTTTTTGTCTGTGTGACACAAGAATCGGCCCAAGAGATCACTTTAACACATTCCCTGCGAAACCAGGCCTAAACACCTTGTACACTGTCTCGCTTACCCTGAGCCGCGAACAATGGAAGCTTTATCTCCGGGTTTATAGACCTTGTACCGCACCAATGGAAAGTATTGGAATTGCCACAGCCAACATGTTACCTACCGCTTCATTAGACCGATGTCACGCAAAATACGGACTTACGCCGAAGTAAAAATATCCATTTTTATCGCGAACTCAGTCTAATGAAGCCATAGGGAAGGAGACATAACTCTTTTTCTCAGGTGAGATGATAAGTACCTTTAAAGTCAACATCATCCACGTAAGCAGCATAACACTATGTTCCTGAGACAGTTCAAGTTTGGTTAACTCACATTCCACAGCACTTTTAGTACTTTCTAGCCAGTTACTTACATTTCTTCTGAAAATTTGAAATAACTTATAGATGAGTTTAGTACAAATATTTCAATACTCACTTATCTTAATAACTCACACATTATATTGAATACTAGCTGTTGTTTGTGACTTCATCTGCATGGAATTAAATTAGGGATAACATATGTTTCTAATAGTGAAAGAATTCAAAAAACAGGCCTAGTAGTTCTTAAGTTATTTCAATACAAAAATACAAAGTTTCTTTATTTATGTTTAGATTTAAATTAAGAAATAAATACTTACATCTTCTCATGATCACAAATAATCATAAATATGCAAGCTTCCATATATGTTATCCTAAGACAGGCCTCTCTGCATCTGCCTTCTAATAATTCATGATAATTTTGATTCTTACCAAAATTATGTCTTCTGAATAATTTTAACATATCTATAAATTGAACTTCTGAATATATTTCTTCATCACCAAGTAGCAATAATATTTGTAATATTGATAATTGTTCTCTAATATTTCCTTCCGCCCATTCTTGTTGGACAGTATCACTACCAAATTCAACTTGGATTTTTCTTAATGGAGGCACATCTAGTAATACTTTCTCAAACTGTTTGATCAATGATGTTTTCAAATTTTGTATACCGATATCATTTATTACTTTTATAAACTGCTCATTATATTTATGATTCTTATCCGATCTAAATTGTATAATGTATTGTAATAATTTAAGTAGGTATAATCTTTCTGCATAATAAAATTCCCAGACTTTAGGTGAGAGGTATGTTGACCTGGTGTCTATGAACGCAACATTTTTTAAAGCATTCTCCGGTGTCCCATATGATATATCACATAAGTAGTGTTTGATTATTTCCCATATTTGGAGGCAGTCTACATCCTAAAAGACAAAGGACAATTAGAACCTTTTTTTATAACTCAACTGTAACTGTATGTATTTAAATGTTCCAGTTATAGTTTATTATAACCCATATTATAGATAATAAAAACATTTTGGTTTTGAAAAAACTTTGTAGTGTCCTAATTGTGTTTTTTTTAATATTAAAAAGTGGCAAACTAGCAAGCGGCCACCTTGATTCGCTGTAATGTGAATGATAGCTTACGAATGAAACATTATTTACCATATAATTTATTAAAGTCTGTGCGACACTAAGTAGTTTTTTTTGGTCGGGATGCTTCGCCTGTAAACATGCAAATCCATCTGCTTCTTTTGGTTTATAACTACTCAGGCCATTCTTAAGGCCTTCAATAACATCTTTTGTGTATATTTTTTCTATTTCTTCTTTTGTAAGACTTTGGGATGTGGTCCAACGCCATAACCGCTTCCAGTAACTAAAAGTTTTGTAAGAAATTACTACACCTTTGCAAGTGAATTACGACAAAGCATGGCAAATAACAAAAACATACCTTGTATTATTTATCGCCATTATTCATATAAAAGTAAAGGCGTCGTCTGTAACTTCTATTTGCAGATATTTACCGCCTCATTTTAAGGTTACAAACACAATTTGACAACTGCAGTCAACTTTTCGACAGAATTCGAATTTGACAATGACACTTAACGACTTATTTTACGCATTTTAAGAACAAAAATATTGCCTTTGCATTGTTTGCTATAATATAATCTGTGTGACACAATTATTTTGACAGATGACTGATTGACATTGACATTTTTTGACCGACACGACATTTAGCTGTCATTCAGCTGTCAGTGTTGATAAGGGACACAGGGACGCCGGCAATCTCTCCTCCCAATTAAAGATCTACCACATGTCATCGTTACATTGTAACAACCAGTAACAACATACACTTTGCCTACATAGATATATGAATTAGATAATTGTGTAGTTTTCTTTTTGTTGTTTAGTTATAGAGTAGTGTTTGCCATGCCTCCCGCGGCTACTGCAGTTAAACCTCAACCTGATGACCCCATCGGTATTAGGGCAGTCCTTTTGGGACCACCAGGATCAGGGAAAGGAACTCAGGTAATATATTATAACCTTAAACGGTAAATAGTAGTCAAATATTTTATATGAATAGTGATTGTGAGCATTCAAGTTTGAAGTTTCAAGGCAAACATATTACATCAATTTGATATTTACCTGTACTTATGTAACAACTAGATAATTATGTTTTAAGTTTGATATCTCCAAATTGTATAAACAAGGTTGATATGTCAGATATGGCTGTATTTTCTGTACTTAATTTTAAAAGGTTAATAACAAATATATTCAAAAGCATTGAGATAGAGATCTAAGTGTGTTATTAGAAATTATTTTTATAAATAGGTAGAATAACAATTGATGTTTTTTTAGTACATAGACTGGACTATAGGACTTTGCACCTTGAACAAAAGTCAAATTAAGAATTCATAAACAAAAATCAAACACAAATTGTTATTAAGTTATTCTCTGTAAATTAAGTTAGGTAAAGTTAAGAAGAAAACAATCATTGTTTCAAAAAATAAAATACTTATGTTAATTAATTTGCAGGCACCCCGTCTAAAAGAAAAATATTGCGTATGTCACTTATCAACTGGAGACATGCTACGGGCCGAGGTGACTTCCGGCTCCGAGCTAGGACGACGTTTGAAGAAAGTTATGGATGAAGGGAAACTCGTGTCTGATGAGATGGTTGTTGACATGATTGATAAGAACCTTGATCAGCCTGATTGTAAAAATGGATTCCTACTTGATGGTTTTCCTAGAACTGTGCCACAAGCTGAGAAGGTAAGACAGTAAATAAATTAAATTATTTGCCATTTCTTGCTTTAATATTAAATGCATTGTTTTCAGCAACTATTATTTTAAGTCAACGTATGTCTACATTTGGGTTTTCGAAATTAAATTAATTTTCTTTATTTTCAGTTAGATGACTTGTTGAGCAAAAGGAAAACTCAACTCGATGCTGTGATTGAGTTTGGTATCCAGGATAGTCTCCTCGTTCGCCGGATTACTGGGAGATTGATCCATCCATCAAGTGGTCGTAGTTACCATGAAGAGTTCCATCCTCCGAGAAAAGCGATGACTGATGATGTTACCGGTGAACCCCTGATTAGACGTTCCGATGATAATGTGGACGCTTTGAAGAAACGTCTAGCTACGTATAACGCGCAGACGGTGCCTCTTGTAGATTACTACATGCGGAAAGGTCTACATTGGAGAGTAGACGCTGCGAGACCGGCCGAGGAAGTGTTCAGTAGAATTGATAACATCTTCAAGAGCCGTGTGTTCAGCCGGGAGCGAGCTGCTCTCTGAATATCACTAAGAGAAGGCTGTTTTGTACAAATCTTAATTTTGCACCATGCGGTTGGGTTCATGATTGTGTTATAGTATTTTCAGACTCTTATATAACTCTGTAATGATTATACCTATTTTATAGATGACTATTTCTTACATAAATACAGTACAATGTGATCAATTGATATGTTTTTTTATTCACAAAGGTCACTTTAATACGAATATTGATGTTTTCAATGACATTTTAAATACTGTTTATTATATAACTAGCGACCCGCCCCGGTTTCGCACGGGTGCAATTGTTATTAGTATGGCTGTTATAATCAACATTTATAGTTTTTCTGTAGTGTATTTAGTATCAGCTTTGTACCCGGGCGAATCCGGGGCGGGTTGCTAGTGTACTATACATGAAAACCTTTAAAATCCGTTGTGTAGTTTTAAAGATTTAAGCATATATAAGGACAAACATAAAAAAGCGTTATTGTTTTATATAATAGTGTAGATACCAGAACAGGATGTGATATAAATGAAACATGAATAATATTTTAATTTATTTATTATAGGTCAAGAGCACATAGAACAAGGACATATATTGTAGAGCGGGTATTCAATTTAAGCTCGTGTAAGGCAAATTCACATTTACATTCATTATAACATTACACACAATTTCACAAAGCATATATCTATCTTGTTGAAACCGCTTGAAGAATAACAGCACATCCAGTAACTCTGCTAAAATTTCTAAACATTCCTTTTCATATAATTCTATAATTTACCAAGTGGTCTAAGTGTATCTGCTATTTACATACTAAATATTATTCAGTAAATAGGGTTGCCAACTACGGAAAAATTAAACTTATCAAAACGATTAAAATAAGCTCTTTTCATAAGGAATAGGTGATCCTTTGTAAATCAATTTCTTTGGTAATTGGCGCCCACGCAACATGCCATTCAAGGAACCATGATAGGAGTTCCGTGTATGATCTTTTGTCATAGAAATGAGTGTAATGTAGCTTAACCCTTCGTATTCCTCTTCAAAATCCAGTATTTTGTTTAAATTTATAACATGTGTAAATTTTTTATACTACAATTGGCAACCCTAAATAAGTACAACAGTCCCTTTTCTTTACCGTGGGTAGTTGAATAAGATTATATAGGACTGAAATAGCTATGGTGAAGTTAAATAGATAATAGATCAAAAAGTTTTAATATTATGTGTATACTATAAAATACATCACTAAGAATTTCACAGCCCTCTATCATAATTTGAACTTTTTAATAATAGTTGGAGATTTTATATTTTTTACACTCTTTATTGATACTGTTTAAATTTTAATAAAAGTATTATTATTTTCAACCAAATTACACACATTTATTCATTCAAATTGGTATTGATGCGATTTTTTTCTATTTATTTTATACTTAGTTATTATCTTTTACTTCTAATAATAAAAATCTACTGTCTGAAAGTATCGAAAAAACATTTTTGCTATGTCTAACTACAACTCTAAAATCCGAAGTTGGGTTAATCTAATAATTTCAGGCTATTCTAGTAATATTTTATAATTTTTTATCTAATTCTTGTTAACGAATCAATAAACAGCCGTTAATTTAAAAAATCATGCCGAACACTTCAAAGTCGTTAAAACAATGATGAAGATTTATAAGTAATTAAAAAAAAAGTGTTTGATGAGGTGAGGTAAAATAAAACTCAAAAAGAATGGGACATCTGTGTAATTTCGATCAGTCTGATTTTGTGACTTTCGACGACATTTTTTGTATGAAACATTTGGATATAAATTTCTATTTTTTTACATAAAAGACAGGTACGATGAGACGATAAGAATTCGATGATCAAATAATACAGACACAAAGTTGACAATGAAAGGCGGTCGCATGCTACAGTGCTACTTTATGAGGTACAAAACTAGAAATAAAGACACAAAGATGTAAAATAAATCACACCGACTAGTATAGAATTAATACTTAAGATATGCATTAGAGAATATGTGCAGGACACGCAATCAATTGATTAATATTTAATACAATCATACTAATTTTTCTTTAATAATAAAGAATCTTTTAATTCATAGACGAAGCTCTCACAAATATGTATTGATATGAAATAAGACGATTTATCTGATACGAATCACGATTTGCTTAACACAGACTATACAAAATAGAAAAACACAAACATAAGGTGTCCAAGTCCATAAACAAAAAAACATGCGGATCTGTCATGGAGAACTTAGAATAAAGAGTTAAAAATCAACTAGCTTCCAAATAAATAACTAGAATTAATTAAAGAAGAGAAATATTTACATGAAAAAGTAAGACGAATCCATTACGGCTGTTTAACAACTCCTATGCCACTAAATATAGCTTTGGATTTGAATAATCGTAACGTTAACGGACTAAATCTAACACTACTTTACAATAAAGCTTCAGAACATTTACATACATTAACAATATTGTTTTACTGTAAATAGCTCGACATTAACAATAACAAGTGGGGTGGCAGGGCTTCCATCACTACTAGGGACTACTAAAACTGTATATTCATTATGGTCCAGAAACAAGTATACACACTTTCATGCAAACTCCATCAATTTTACCACTACCGTCAAAAAGATTTTGTAAAAAATTTCGATAGTAATAAACAAACATATCAACAAATTCAACAACACAAACGAACGTCGAACTAAACTACGAGATAACAATTTTGAATCGAAGAAATTAATCTAATCTATGTTGTACAGCACGGAGCGACGCGCGCGAGTGACGTCAGCTAGGGCTAGTGGTCGTGCAAGCGGTCGTGCGAGCGGCTGGACGAGCGCGACGTCTTGCGCTGGTCCAGGTACGCGGCCGGCGCCCAGCCCTCGCCCTGCCCGCCTACCACATACCATAGACATTATTTTTTACCTGTGATCACTTTTGACAGCCAACATTGTTTATGAGTGGCGTACGAAGAAATTAGTAGACATCTTGTTGGGGTAAGTATAGAAAATAGTAATTAGCACGTACCCGCGAGCCGCACGTACCACCAGCCGGCACAGCCGACCTTGAGCAGCTCGGCGTGCTGACCCTCGCGCAGCGACACCTCGCTCGCGCCCACCGCGCTGTACTCCGACAGCGCCACCAGCAAGCACCCCACCGCCTGACCACACAATCATTACTACTTGAAATCAATGATTTAAATTGACATCGGTAACTAAAAAATATATTTAAACAATGGATATTTTCAACCAATTTTTTCGCTGGAAACGCTATAAGTGGTATTAAATATTAATTTTATGCTGCTCGAAAACCACAAAGTCAAGTGAGACATAGTTTCTAATATGTTTTAACGTTCTCAGGACTTGTTATAATAAACCACAATCAAAAGAAATTCTGTTTATATCAGAATTTGTAGGCATAATGTTAGAGCTTCTGGCGAGTTTATGTTAATTGTTACTAAGTTTTCACACGTAACACACCATATACATGCAAGCTTCCACATCGTTAATTAAAGCATGTTAAGACAGCGCAGTAGTTACACATCGATTATGTTTGCGACCGTAAATATTGCCCAACGTCCTTTGGTATAAAATTCCCTACTTTCAGCTTTATAGAGCGTTCTCTGTCGCACAAGATAATGCGTGACAGAGACGGCATTATACAAAACTGAAGGAAATTGTCGTATTTCTAAAGGTCAATGGGCATTATTTTCACCGCTTTATGTATAATGCTAGAATTCTTAAGAGTAGAGAAGGTAATTTATAGTCCTAATAGGTGTGTATGGCGTAGAAATTGTTTCAATGATTGTAACGAGTAATGACGTTTTAGCCATGCATACAATGTCAAACACAATAAAATAATGTATGTATTGTATGTAATTTCGTAAAGTAATAGAAGATAGTAAGAGTGAGTGAGTGAAGAGAATAAAATGCCACCTAATTATAATGTAAGAAGAGTAAATTGTATTTGTTCAAAGATGTAAATGTATACCGCAATAGTTATATAAAATTTATCCTCGACTGTCGTTTGACCATTTAAATCAGTCATGTTTTAATCCTTCAAATGCGATTATAATAGTGATTTGTTACTAAAATATTTATCGAACAATAAAGTATCAATAATATTCAAACTCATGCAAAAACATCGAATACCGTCACATCAAACATCAAGGAGTAAAGCATATTTTTGCACATCGATAGCTGTATAAGTGTTGAGAAGATAACTTGCGGTGCGAAACAATTATGTAGCGTAATTTGAACTCTGAGATCTGTATAATTTATAATATTTATTATGCGATATAATAGTTGATAGATAATGATATATTTGCATCGAAGCGAAGCGCACAGTCAACAAAATCGTAAAGCACACGAACAATGAGTAAACAAAACATGACTTACACAATAATTAATGTTCTGCGATACAACTGAAATATCCGCATTACTTCGAAGTCTTTGGTTACTTTTAAGCTTTGGATATTATATCAGTCTTTTCATTATATACAAAGCCAGCACTGATTTTGATTTCTCTAATTAAATTTAATCAGTACTGGGACACGTAAAACGTGGAGTTGGCTTGTGTGGAGCCCGATACCGAAAAGAACTGTACCATTCTGTGTATGGTACCGTTGAGACCCACGGCCTCCGTCACCTGTTGAACAACACAACTTGAGCATGGCGGCCATCTTGAATGAGCGCGACAACATGGCGTCCGGAGTTGTTGCATCTTACGAACGCATTATGTCAATATTAAAATTAATAACGTTCATTTGATTTTATGAGGCCATCTTATTATGTCATTTTATTAGCTCTTTTTATGAAAACTACTATCAAGCAATGATTTGTGACTTGCTATATTAAATATGCAGTGATAGCGTGTTTTTATTGGTTTTGAAGGTTTTGCTATTTGGTGGGATTGTGACGTTAGATAAATTCAAGGCGCTAAAACTATCGCTATGTTTAATCCAATAGACACACTCTTTTTTCATAGATCTTTTGTTTTTTTCATTGCTAAAGGTTAACCCGGGAAGCGTTATGTGCATCAAGATTGCCAGCATAGATCATGCGCTACCCGGTGACTATTTTATTTTTTTTGCATTCTCAAAAATTACACTTACATTATACAAAGTGGGATTCACTTCACTCAACACTGCAAACCCAAAATTAATAGACATTAGAGAACCGCGATTGACCAAATCTTCCCAACAAAAAGCACTGAATGACGCTCGACTCTAAGTTAGTACATATTACAATAATCAAACAAATAATAATTAATAAGCAATCAGCTTACTCATATGAAATCCACCGCAATTGGTATCAAATGGTAAGGTTTTTTGACATTGAATAAAACTACGACAGACTTGTTAGTACATGTTTTATAGTTTAAATAATGTTATTTTTTAAACTGTAGTTTTAGTCAATGCCGTTTTAAATATAATTTAAAACCAAAACCCATATAAGTACAAAGATAATATGATTAAAGTGTTTCACGTTTATTATTACATAGATTTGATTCAATTTAGAAACCTTCACAACAAAATATTTATCCCAACATAAAACATTTATGAGATTTTAAAACACATACACTGTAGTAAATTAACCCAATAATAATATTTTAAATGTTGTTTACATATTTTTACTAATTATATGCCTTCAGTTTTTGACGTTATTTTAATTATTTCATTTACCTGGCACCAAGAATTTCATTTTTATACGACGGCCATCTTATCGATGAACATTATGGATGTTTTTTACACAAATATACTTTCGCCGGCTTTAAAAAGTTTAAAAATGAAGTAAT
>QDHC01001036.1:456962-471803 GCA_013186455.1 Papilio dardanus tibullus | reverse complement strand
GATATAAACTAACGCAAGAAATTTGGTGTTCTAGATTCTCATTTGTTTTCCTTTTATTTTTATTATTCTATAAAAAGTGGCAAACGAGCAACCTTTTATGCCGAAGACCAGCTTTAAGACGTCTTGATTGTTTTCTGTCCTTGTACATCAGCAGCTCAATGATATTAGTGAGCCGCTTGCTTTTTCACTTCTATCTACCATAAAAAATATTCCCTACGCAATAGTATTTTTAATTTTTGGATCATGGTAATCTAAAGGTTACTTTTGATGTTTTAGTTTGTAGTTCTGTAAATTACAGAGTTTGTACCAGTAGTGTGTGTTACCTGTGCTGCGCGCTGTACTGGCGCACCTTCTCGCCCTTCAGCTCGTTGAGCTGGTCGAGCAGCACGCGCTTGATGCGCTCCACCCAGGTGCGCTTCACGTCCGCGGCGGGCGCCGTCAGCGTGTGCACCTCCGCGCGCCCCTGACGCCACACCTCGAACTTGCGCGGGTCCCCCTTCACTGACTCTGTCAACCCGATCTGTGCCATCTACGGAGAGCATCATTTACTATATTTTATACAACGGAAACTAATTAACACTTTATTAACTTTCACAAGAACAGTGTGAAGAAGATTTGGAGAAAAATCGCAAACCAATATTCCTGAAATGAATATTAATACAAATTACCTGTAAGTCATGTTTAAAGTGATAGGTGGCTTTGTTGTGGCTGTTCTTAGCGGCGGGCTTGCAGAAGAGCATCGCCTTCTCGTAGAGGAAGATGTGTCGACGGCGCGGGCGCAGACGAAGCCGCAAGTCGCGCTTGTTCTCCGATACCACCAGGAATGAGCCCTGCAGGAGCAGCTCTCCCTGCTGGCTTAAGTCCACCTGCACATAACCTGGTATAAGACTTTTGGTTTTTTTTTATATATTGTTGTTGCAAAGCAATATTTACCGGTACACCGGTGATGGCAATCTGGTGCATGGAGTCATTGACGCATTTCAACACGACGAGCATGCAGTCTAAAGCTTGTTGTAGACCGGCGCTCATTGACCCGCATTCACTGTACCTTAATAGGTCCTGGAAAATTAAACGGTTGGAACTTGTAACGTAAGGTCTTTATATTCTCATTTAGTACCATTTCTAGAACTATAAATATCTTGCTTTGTTGTTTATTGTGCAGATACAGTACTCTGATGGACCTGACCTCATTGCATTTCACTAATTGCTGTCTTCCATATAGCAAGACGCGTCACATCCATGTGAGCATAATGGACTGAAATATCAGCTTACCTTAAGTAATAACTGATACTTGGTGATCCTCTGCACGGGTTTAAGCAAGTAGGCTGCGAGCGGCAACTTGTGGCCTAGCCGCTGCTGGCAGGCTTGCAGGAAGAGGTGGGTATCGACCAGCGTCTCGCGTAGCCTCTCCGAGCGCGGGATGTTCTGGCAGTAGTAGCTGTATAGGCGGAAGAATGTCTCCCTCTACAAAAGAACGATTAGTTGAAAAAACTAATAATAATAGCGATGACTTTGTTTCGAGATCCCAGGATGATTTTCTTCGGATACAAATAAGGTACAAAGATATAGAATGTTATAAAGTGAAATAATTATAATTGAATGCGATTCATTTCACAATTCTTTCTTGGAAAACTGTAGTTTGTATCTAATGATGTGTGGATAGATATTTACACTTATAGTGTCATTAAATCCATAATTTGCAATAATTAACATTGACTTTCATAATCTTTTTCACGCCAACATTGAATGAAGTATTTGTATTGCTAATCTTTACTAATGTCAGTATGAATATGCATTTTGAAGAAAGTCACACTACCTTTTGTGATAAAAATATACCACTAGTGTTAAATTGGAATAGGAGTTTCCTCACCTTTTCCACGAAGCAGAGTGCAACCAATTCTGTAGCTGATATTGATTTCTCCAGGTCTTTTAGGAAGATGTCCTGGTGGAATGTGAAGAGTTCGTGAAGGTTCCCGAAGAGTACGTTAGCCTGACCCACCAGCGCTGCCGGTATCACGTGCTGGTTCTCTGGCTTCTCTATTTCTTCTTTGTAGCCCTAAAACAAGGATTATAATGGTATCGGATACCTTACGATTCAGGAAAGGTGAAAAGGGCTCGATTTGAATAAAATAGCTGAGTGAGACCTATTTTAGTCTGACAGTGAAAGATATAAGTGCGGTGTGATACAAAGTTAGCAGTATACCGAGCTAATAGAAGACGTGCACTGGCTAATTGTGTCACACCATTCTTGAAGACGTCTGTCGTAGTCCGCGTAAATACTTTCTAAGCATTCACATTCGTAAGATGTATCTATATTTTTCGTTAACTTCTTTTTCATATTTTTAAAAGATTTTGTCCAATTACTAAAACTGCTTGTCCTTTTAATATTTTGGCTTTTTCTTCTAGGATCTTGGTTCAAATGTTTTTGACAATTTCCAATAGTATATGGGTATTTGTAATTTAAATCATGCGTAGTTTTTAAGCTACGTTTGCGTTTACGTCTCATGGTTGAATTTATGCTTTGCAAGTTGTTATCGTTGGTTTTACGGCAAATTATGGGTCTTTTTTTATGAGAAACAGTTGAATAATGATCCTTTATTGTATGATTCCATTCTCTCATAATTCTTTTGTAATCATTCAGAATTTTCATTAACATGTCTTCAGTTTCCTTGCTATCGTCCATCGTATTCCTTAGTTCGGTACAGCTCGACGATTTTAATTGGGAGTCTTTGGATACACTCGACTCGGTTGAGGTCTCAGGAATTGCTAAAAGAACGTCAGAATCCGGACATCCGTAAATAGGGTTTTTAACGATTTCTGGTGTATCCATAATAGTCGGCGCAGTTGTTAATGATTCCACAGTAGCTTCGGATACAGTTATTACATCGGAATCTGGTAAATATGTAATTTTATCTTCGCTCTTTTGCAAGAAGTCGTAGCCGGGCAGTGTTTTACCGTAGTAGAAGTTTCCAAAAAATGGTTCAGTGTTTACCGGTTTTATATTTTTCGGCTTGCACTTTATCCTGCTGTTTTTGTTAACGTCGCTTGCAGCTTTTTTACACTTTTTGTTTTTGGCACGTTTCTCATTTTCGAATAGAGACATCTGATTGGCGTAGTCACTGAAGAGAGTCGAGGCAGATGCAGCTCGGAACAGGCCGCGTTTATTTCGCGTCGAAGGGTTGTCATTTTTCTTGTAGTACCAGGAGTACGAGGTGCCGACGCTGAGGTTCGCAGAAGATTTATGTAGGTCGTATTTCCCATATTTCATGGTATTAATTGACGCGAGCGAGAGACCGTGCCGTGCGGTGGTCGGCGAATGTGTAAAGTGCATAACGTTCCGCTGGTGGAGGCATTGCGCCGTCGCGTGCGAGCGGCTCCGGCATCAGATAGTGCGGTGCTAGACCGCTTTGTCATTATTCATCGCACCCGCAGTGTTTACGCGTGTGAAGCACGCACTACTTACAAACAACAGCATATATAGTTTTTAGAGCGCAAACTCTATGGTGATATCCGATCATTGAAGTCGATCAAGTGTAACGTAACTGTCGTTTTTATGTGCTGTGAAGACATGCCTTTATGGGAAGATAAATATCTACGTCGGTAGTAACAGGAAGTTGTTACGAGTATAAATCTTACTTTTATAAGAATAGGAACCTAGAAACATTACATTCGGCAATTCGTTGAACAACAGTTTCCTTTTTGGGTTAATAAACAAAAAACCTTCACGTTCCGGACATCAGTTTTAAGTTACTTTATTATCTACAATAGCTACTTACACTTTTAATAATAAAAAAAAATAACTACTTAGATGCACAATAATGTAAGATAAGATATTTTTACGGCAGAAAAGTTAGCATTGAAATAAGCAAGTCATATAACGTATTAACCTGCATTTTAAAGTGAGAAGAGGTCACACCATCCGGCAGTTAAATTGATATGGTTTAAAAAAACATTACAAAACGCCATAAATCCGGTGATAACCGGTTATGTAAACCAGGACTTACAGTAAGTATGGAGCCAAGTTCTTGTACGTAGATCCGCTCGGTCTGCAGGAGCTCGGCCAGCACGTGGCCGCGCCGCGCCCGCCGCGCCTCCGCGTCCTCACCCCCAGAGCTCTCTGAACCGCCTGACGTTTCCATCTGAAACAATGACATTATTTGCTTATTACATTTTCATTGTTCAAGCAGTCGTTCTGGCATGTTATTGGCTGCATTTGGGATATGGTATCATTACCATGTTTTCATAAACAAAAAGTGTTATTTACCTAATTCTTATTGAAATTAATTAAATGCATTTATTTTGATATCGCCGTGCTCAACGTTTATGTGTAGATTAGATATATTACAGGACTATAAGGTTAAATAATATATTTTTTCAATAGATATTTGTAAAAGTATTATCTTGTGAATAGCCATGTTAATTTTATGCTTTCTTCTGAACCATGTTACTTAGTAAACTCCTGATAACTAAACCAGATTTATAGGTTAAAAAAACCGTTGCAATATTTGGATTTTCTTCTAGGTTTTTCTTTCTCTCAAAACAAAGAGCTGATAAGTTATTAATATTTATTAGTATCAAAATAGTGTTATCACACTTTCATATCTAGATCTAATTTTAGAATGGTAAAAACAATGACAATAGGAGGTTTATTATACTGATAATATCAATCACAAAAAGAAAGTGAAAAGATTGTGTTTAACATATTTTTTACATGTACAAAATTAAAAATCTGTAAAAGAATTGTGGCGGAGTTTCTTGATTATATGAATTTCTTTATTTTGCGGTGTTTCTTTTCTATTTGTTTAATCATCGTAAAAAAGCCTAAGTACATTTATTGCAACGAAAGCATATTTTTAGATAATGTTACTTATTGCTCTTGCCGTAAGCTACATCATTTTATATCTCTGGTAGATTTGCCCCCATGTGTTCTGTTACCGTTATTTTTTCCGTTAAAATATACTGTTTTTATGGGCTACCAACACGCTAAGCTTAGGTTAACGAGATCAAACTATTAAACAGTTTTACGAGTTAGTTAAACATTATACTATACTTTGAAAAGCTTCATCATAGAGATCTTTGTTAGTCTTCAAAATGTAAATAAAGTAAAAAAATTAGAAACTACTGAACGTATTTTACATAAGAAACGTATTATAAAATATGAAAGTAGAAAAAAAATATTTTAAAAAATACTGCATTTCTAATAATGACAATCATATAATTAATTTTAATATGCAATTAATTTACATTACAATCAGTGGCACATTATACAAAAGCTCTATCAAGACATGTGATAAGGACGCTCTGTATGACAACAATCACTTTGGAGTTTATTCACTCCAAAATCATGTTAAATATACTCACAGTTTTATGTTGTTCTGTAAAATCTTTTACCATTTTGTATCCAGTTTTTAGCATAATATTTATCGCATCCATTTCTATAAACGATTATTGCAAACGACCAATTACTGATATATTTAGCATTGTAACACATCGACTGGTAAAAATATTTGATAAATGGATGTTAGGAAATCACTATACATGTTGTGGTCCGTCAAAAACGAGCAAGAATAAGGAACTGACGGGCTGAGCTTGCTCGGGATGGGAAGGGGACGCGGGAATACGTTGACTAAGTAAAAAAAGTGGTTGCCTCCACTCGGGGACGGGTGTAGATAATGCTCTACTTTGTATATAGGCTTCAAAAGGAACGTATTTAAAGTATAGTATCTTAATTTTGTTACAGTTTAACATATACAATAATTTAAATTATGCTAATCTAGGAGTAGATTTTTTCAACATTAATTGAAATAGAAAAAAATAACAATTTTTTCATTATTTTAACCACGCCTTGAACATAATTAAAATACAGGAATAAAATAAATCGGTTTAGAAGTTATTAGTTAAGCCACTAGTTTTGGACTTTTAAAAATTAAGAAAAAAAAGTGCTATGAATTGCGAATTTTGCAAGTAGAGCATTATTCATTTTTATTTTGCATCTGTAGTAAAGGGCAAGTGTGCAACATAACTACAACCCCGAACGTTGTGTATGTATAAATGCGTCTGTAGTAGTAGAGCACACCTGCCGAGTTTCGTAGAGTCTAGCTTCATGTTTAAAATTCAATGGCATTGATCTCGACTGTCTAAGAAAAGCCTTTATTCTCAAACATTTTTTGTGTATTTTCTTAGAAACATCTGTGCGCTCCATTGTTCAGAGTACCAGGCTGACATGAGTTGAAGCACGTGCTACACGACCGAGATGTCTCGACCTTTTTGTAACTTTAGGTTCATGAGAATCGACGAAACTACAAAAAGTTATGAATGCAATCATAGTTGAAGTATTATTCAAATAGTGAAATTATTTCACTGTTTAATTATTATTTATAATATTGACTATTCTAACAATCATTGGAACAAAACGTCTAAAAATATATAGCAACGTAGTGCTTATCCGATCAAAGAATTATAGGATTAACTACTTCAATTACATTCCAACTGAAGCCATTTCTTTCTAGGCTTAATCAAGATTACACGTTTAGGTATTTACGTACAGTTGTTAAACTGTACACTTTAATTGTGCAGTGCAGACGTAAACGTCAATTTGAACGAAACAATCGAACTGTAGTCCAGTTTTCAGTTTTGCCAACACAAGTCAGTTTTAACTGCGCAGTCGAATTGTACAGTTAAAACAGTGCTATTAAAATGTGCGTCTATAGCCGGCTTTACACAATACCTAAATACACAACATTAACCAGTTCATGAAAAAAGATAACATTTATATCATTACGATTTCGTGATAGATTTGGGTCCTAAAATCGATAATGTTAAAATTAATCGAAATTTTACTAATTTAATACGAAACA
This sequence comes from Papilio dardanus tibullus, assembly GCA_013186455.1. Taxonomy (NCBI): domain Eukaryota; kingdom Metazoa; phylum Arthropoda; class Insecta; order Lepidoptera; family Papilionidae; genus Papilio; species Papilio dardanus. Next base: position 464,946 of record QDHC01001036.1, on the reverse strand, counting down.
AATCACTAATTAATTAAACACAGCTTTACTAACGTATATTTCGGTGTAGGTACCGACTAGTTTCAGATTATTATTATTACATATATAATTAAATTTTTATAATGAAATCACATGTTGTGTCATATAAATCCATGACCCTTGCAGACAGCGCGGTGAACTTGAAATGTTTGATCAAATTACCGCCTCAATTACTGTTCGGCGGGTCTTTGTATTGCTGATGTAAGATACAACGAAGCTCCTTGTTATCTCAATTAACAGACAGTGATTTTGGCATTGATAGTATGCTCCCTAGGTCAACCAGGTTATTTGGTAGCATGAAGAAAATGTGGTTAAAAGACTCCAAAGTATTAATGCATTCAAACAAAAATTGTTTACGTAGCATTTTGAAGCTTATGGCGAAAAAGTTGTATCTCTACAGAGGTCATAAGACATGTAACTCTTATCAACATTCTGTGACCGTTTGCATACGTAACGTGATACGAATTAACATAAAACAATTTATTTGACCATACATAACATTGTAGGTTATGTCAAGTCATTAAGAAAACTACACTCTGTATAAAATTGGTTTCGCATTTTTAATTACTCATAAAAAAGAAAGGTTTATTGAAGAGTATGTTTTTGTAGTCATACAAGTCAAGGGTTAAAGTTGAAAGGGTTCTGAAAGTTGACACTAGTGTAGACACGTGTTAGATCATACCTATTTCTAGTACGTCTATGTTAAGTGCTAGTCACAATGACAAGCCGCTTTATTCCGAAACGAGCGTTATTACTGTTGTACTTTCTACGTTTGGTACTGGTACATTCATAAAATTTATTCCAAAATACAGAACATCCTTGTTCCTGGTACTTCTTATGATACATAATTTGGTCCAATTTGACCCCTGACCTATCTTATTTAGTTCCGAGTGTCCTCCAGTATCGTATAATCGAAGTCTTATTGGTCCTCGTTTGTCGTAGTGCTTTATTTTTTTTTCTGAATAAGGGAGAATGGCTATAAGTACCTAGTTGATTATTAGGGATATACTAGTACTAACAACTAATTAAACTTGAGTTTTTATATTTCCGGGTTTAATTATAAATTATATTTAATATTTATCACGGCTTGTGTTACTTTATTTGTTTATTTGCTTAACCGCTAGCATAAATGTAAAGAATTCTAAAAATATCGTGGGATATTTTTAGCCGCACGGAGACAAAATCTTTTTCCTAAAAGGGTTAAAGTATTTTAAGAGTCAGACGGAAGTGTTTCGCAACAACAGGATATGCTCCTACCTGTTTCAACACTGGCGGAAGGTATTTTTTTGTTCGGTTAAAAAAGTGAAAGTAAACAGCTGCGCTAGAAAAATAACGAGAGACGGGGATTTTAAAATATTCCCATGGTTATATTTAAACCAGTAATGTTATTATTAAACTAGTTGTTGTGCGCGACTTTGTCCGCGTGGATTAAAATAATATAGCCTATTTTACTCGGGGATAATGTAGCTTTCTAATGGTGAAAGAATTTTTGAAATCGGACCAGTAGTTCTTGAGTTATTTCAATACATACAAAAATACAAAGTTTCTCTCTTTATAATATTAGTATAGACAACAACTTTGTTTTAAAGTTAATCACAGATGATGTCAAATTCAACAAATAAATAATGAATTAAATTGAACGATGAAGAAAATTACTAACTAAAAAAAAGCAACTGTTATCAAGTAACGGAAAACAAGCATTAATATTCCATAACAATGACAAAATGAATATTGATATGAATTCCGAAGTATGAGAAAACAAAAGAGCATAGCTTACATCTGTGAACTATGAGACAACAGCGACCCTGAAGTAAAAACAGGAATAACAGTCGCGTAAATGAATTTGAAACCGGGACGGGACTCCCGTTACGACCGTTAGAGGCTCAGGTTATATGGGTTTTATGGACAAGGTTATATTAGATACGGGAACTTGATTACCGAGCTACGGTTAATCGCTTTGAGTCCATAGAGAAGTGAAGCTAAGCATAAATAATGTATGCAATTAAGTCTTTTAATAAAATATACTTAAAAGTAAAATAAGACATGTTACAATCATTTACACATAATAGCAGTAGTAACCTATTACGTATAAACTCGATTAAAAATAGAAGATAAATATGTGAAATAGATAATATAACCGGAAAATAAAGAAATGTGAAGTGAAAAGTTGAATTTCTCAAATGCCCCCAAAATTATAATGTAGAACATCATTTAAATTAATTTTTTTGGTTGAGATGCCCACGGAGTGCTTACATAAGTATTTGGAATTTTCCCTCGATGGTTATGAAAAAACACATGTCTATGATAGACATCAAAAATATTGAACAATCTTACATCGAATTCTGTTCATATTCTTTACATCTGAATATTAAGCATACATGAAATAAGTTGTAATAATAGCACATATTCTGTTCTTTAAAAATATTAATTTACTTGTATAGTACCTCCGACGGCTCTGAAACTAGTCGGTACCTACACCGAAATAAACGTGAGTAAAGCTGAGCTCAATTAATTAGTGTTGTATAGTATTTCTTCAATAATTTCTAAGAATAATAACCGTATTACAAAATTCGTGTCTCAATTACTATTGTATTGTCTTGCTTAATTATATTTTTTCTTTGGACATGTTATGCACTGTAACAATTCAGTCTCATGGTATGCAATCTGTTTTGTTTGCGTAATAACAGTAATTGATGGCAAAGGGCCATTTCTTAATATATTTATTTATTCGTGACAGGTAAGAAAGTGTGTCGATTTGACAATATCATTAATACCTATTAGGCTTTTAAAATGAGGAAGTGTGATAGAATCATTAGCTTACAAATTAATGATGCGTTGAGAAAATAAAAAGATATTCCTAAACTGTGAATTTCGTAATTGTTACGTATAAGGTTTCATATTTAGGACTTCATGTTAAAATAATACTAGTTGTCTATAGACAAATACCATCATAAAGATAGTTTTAAAGAGAAATCCAGAAGCCTATGCTGCAAGAGAAATTATTTAAATTTGTGACACACTGGTTTAGAGCTCTTTGGGTGCAACAAAGACTATATTGCGCGGCTTAGATGATTTCAGTCCAGTGTGCGAAGTCAGTGCTGGATCACAACTGGAAGAATGTTAATATACAATGCAATCCAGCGCTGGGTACAATCGCTGGACTGTAATGATGTAAATTGGGTATAATCTGCTTTTTCCATGACTCAGTTAATTTGTTTATACTTAAACTAACAATACATTTTGTTTATTTACTTAATATGTTGCGTAGCCGTGGATGCTTGGATAGTAAAAATAGTTGCCGATGTTACGAGTACATATTTAGGTTAATTGTGTAATTTATTAACCTTCCTAAAATAACATTAACGTTCCTTCAATCCATGTTCAATATTTTAAAACACGGAAAATGTATTTTAAACAGTTATTCTTAAAGTTTATAGGATTTAACTAAAACAATATTCAAAACAGTGTAATACGGGCAGATTATTCCAGAAAGTTATCTAGCAACTTAACTATGACCTTAAACCGAGAGTGCAAGCTGACGTAGGTCTAACGATAGCCTTGTAAATGGTTGAAGTTGAAAGAAAGTTTAGATACGTCTAAAATTTATCGCGTTAGTAAATCACTTACGTTAATCTTCCACGATAGTTCTTCCAATACTTGAACCCACCCCATATGGTAACTGGATACTTTTTTTACTATCGTTCGTCTTTTGTTTCTGCTTGTATCAGGACTCTCATCTTCTTTGTTGGCATTCCTTAGGACTACACTTTCACTGTCCGCTTCGGAGACATCTAGTGACGTCATCTTGACAGTCGTTTGTTTTGTATTTGTTATTATACAGTTCATTGCACTTTAGCATTGAAAAAAACGATCGAACTTCATCACTGCACTTTTTGTACTATTCAATATTGTCTGTGGTCGATAAGTTTGTTTGTGAACTAATTAATTAGAGCTGTATAGATTGTGTTACAGTAGCTATGTTTGCTGAGAAGGCCAAAGTTCGTTTTCCGGCAATATGCAGTGATAATGCGACTAATTAGCGCTCTACATCTGATTATGTAGACCTGAGTGAGCCGGATTCAAGGTTACTTAGCATATTAGAGTTGCAAAAACAATTTTCGAGTGCGCTTCATACAATGGTTAATTTTAAATTCCTCTATTTAAAAAAAAGGTTTACTTTAAAAACTAAAATTGGTATATTTATTGAATTGTTTGGTAGTATTAGAGTAGTACTTATTTATATAAAAACATTAATGGTCGTACAAATGCAGCGTTTTGCAGAATTTGGAGCGCGTGATAACGACTTTAACAAAATAGAGCATCCGGCACCGACTGCTAGGTTTTGCCACATTACGTCGCAATAAAGTTATATTAAAACTAACATGTATCCGTTCTAATTGATTGGATTTTACGCTTAATTTTGCAATTAGATAATAAGTATTAAGTAAAAGTATTATATTAAGTATAACAGCTAGCTGGTGTTGTGTACGTAGACATTGTTTATTAACATTGAAATGACTTTAACTGGATACGAACCCCGTAACCTGTAAGTTAACACCTGTATTGGGCTTCGGTGTCTATTATAATTTATGATTATAAAAACTGTGGTTTTTGTATTGGAGATCGAAGTGTGTTTATAGCGGCATCGAGGAGAGATGTGGCCGTCCGTGGAATTAATTGCGTTGACCCGGATGGTCGCAATGGCTGTACCGTTTCGAGACGAATTTACGCAGGCCGCGAACACGCACCGCTAGGGTTGTCAAAAAACCTTTAAAACATGATCTAAATAAAGTAATTGTGTCTGAGTAAATCAACATGCGACAACCTTTAGTGTTTAAGGTAAAACTGTTAGGGCTTTGGTAAATTTCTCCTACACTTTGACACAGACTTTCTCTCTTGGGAGAGGGCGGACCTTTTGGGCCATACCTGCCGGTATAAATGTTAACAACTTATTTTCACTACGGGAAATTTACTACTTGACGTTGAGCTCTCGACCTTTTTGACGAGATTCACATATAGCAGGATTCATGCAAAACATCTTAGAAATATTTAATATTTGTATGTTTTTTAATAACTATGTGGAAATTTTACGTTACAGTTTCTAGAGCATCTGGGAACCCTATGCATAAATCTCAAAAACCGGTATAGTCCAAATGGCACGTGATGTGGCGCACCGCTGTAGAAATTCGGAAACTCGTAGTCAACGGAAACATTCACAACGACCTTCAAAATCGAAATGGAAGGTGACATTTATGCATCGTTGTCAACATAACCCCGTTTTCTCTTGAACATTAAGTAGTTATTGTTTGGATTATATAATTTTGTTTACCGCGTACATAATTATTAATTTCGTAATGCACAGATTAGAGAGATTGTGCGTGGGAACAACTAAAATAATCACAACTGATTACCAAGCATCAGATGTAAACAAGGCTATCAAAATACACTCATCGGGTCGCTCTGAGATTATTTACTCCAACTATCTGATATCTTACATCGTTAAAGAGATATTAAAGCATTTTTTTCACATACACGAAGCTAAATATGTTTAGTTTTCCGTCGGATGTATTACATAATGTATTGTGCAGAGAATGCATCGAGATCTGACCCTCGACCCTGGCCGTCGCGACATTATTATGCTTTCACTTGAGTGATGATTATGTTATCATAACGTACTTAAATAATGAATTATTACGTAAGCAAGATTACAACTTCCATATTTACAGTCTGATAGTAACTTTGTTAATTTTAGTATCATAATAAACTCTAGAAGTATTCACTTGTTTAACCATAAAGATATAGACGGTACAATTTAACACACAAGCATACTTCTATAAATGTATTTAGTTTATTTTCGCTCAGAACCTTAAAATATAGCTTTACTAATACGTCATCACTATGGTCGACGTGTCCGTAGGCGATTGACTTCCTTAACAGTGCCGCCCATTTATGCATCAATAATTTTCTCAGTTTCTCTTTCCCCGTATGTGTATTACAGAAAGTAATGATATGTTACTGTTACCTGGTCATTATCAGCAATCATGTGGAGAAAGTCAATTATTAACTAAAGTTTTTGTAAAGGTATTTATTTTTGCCGTATTTTAAACTTCTACTATATCTGCTTCTATTGGCTAAGCCTTTGTTATTTGTATAATTTTTAGATTAATAAAGCTATAGCTTTGTCTCATCATGTTTCTTAAACCGTATAAACAATAATTAAATACTTGTACTTATTGACATGTGGCGCACAAAGTATTTATTGACCTAGTAGTATTTCTTGCCGTCAGTGTACGGATGGTCATGTACCAAGCTGTGCCAAATGACCATAAATGAAATTAGTGCCCGACCCGACAGACCTTAATAGCGTCAAGGCATCAGGAGGTGGCTCACGTAGATGAAAAGTGGATCGAGGGCCTGTCAGATGCAACGAGAATACGACCGCCTTTATGACATCAATCTTAAGTTTATTAGAAAGCTCAATCATAAAAAACTAGTTCCTTCGTCACATTTTTTGCAAATTTCAGAAACCCCTTCAAGACGTGGAATCAAAAAGTTATTCATTTCGCGTGAAGTAATCTTGTTACATACTTAAGTAGGTTTAACGAAGTCTTTCAAATCTAATTTATCATGGATATAATGATGAATTAGTTTTACTACATAATACGGACTAACAACATCATATTTTGTAATCTATGTGACATGGTATGCCAGAGATGATTGAGAATTAATGCTTCATTAGCAGCGTTTGTTGTGCTTAATGGTATGCATAAATTCCCACAACTTGAACTTAATACATTAATATAATTCATCGAAAGGAATTCGCACTTAATATAAATCTTACTGCTAATGCAGAATGTTAAATCGGTGTGAATTCCAAGAATTGCAACAGTCCAAACATAACAAGATCCAATTTCGTCGTAGCGGAGTTTGCGATAAACGACGCTACTCAGTGACGCTTCTCAAGGTATCATGTTACTTTCAAAAGAACTAACGTGGTTTGAATTCTCACATAAAAGACTTCATCAAATGTACTATTAACTCTATACTTCTTGACAATCTGAGTAAATCTATTAGTAAATCTGCGTATAAAATCTAATACTCAATAGTCTATTCTAGTCTAAGGATGAGCATTAATAGTAAGATGTCGAATTTAATATTGCAAACAAGACGGAATTATCTCTGCATTAAAAAGTTAAAATAGGGCTTTAAAGTTACAAGAGAACATATGTCTCATGTAGTCATGATTGATGAACATAAACATTAACTGAAGAAATCGATAACCATGTCGTTAGAGTCATTTCAATTTCTTTACATAAATTGAGTTCGTGCAAAAACTAGAGCGGATCAAATTACTTATCGGATCTAAATACTCGTATAGAAAATTCACCTTGATATTTAGATGCACTTTTAATACATTTATGAAACTAAATCATTTTTCCGTAAATTTTAAGAGGTTTTACCAAGGACCAACTAAATTTTCGATTCCTTATCGATAGTTTCTCATAAATACTTTTAAATAATAACTTTTCTACCTGATATTTCAGATTGTGGTAAAGAAGTTTAAACTATTGGTAAGACAAATTCTAAATGTGGTTTGTCTCTGCGGTTAAAATAGCGGCATTTTATTACTGAACTTCGAAATAGGTTCTACTGCAAAGGATGATTTGGATACTGTAGACCTGACATTCTTTTCAACCAGAGTTGAAATAACAAACGAATGCTTAGACTGCTATTATCCAATGTCTTCGAGTGTAATCAGGATGTATTTACATTTATAGTTTAGTATCATCACAGACAAAGACGCGACGAGTCATTGTAATGATAAAAATTGATGATGAGTCACAATACAGTTCCCGCAATACGATGGCTCCAATCGTGACACATGGAGGAAGAAGGGGGATCGGATGATAAAATGACAGATTAAATATTACAGACATACAGCAATTGTTTTTAGACTTAACAAATA
>QDHC01001036.1:441302-456683 GCA_013186455.1 Papilio dardanus tibullus | reverse complement strand
CAAATAATGGAGATGTGCATTGCATATGAGACAAAAGTTGTGTTTGTGTAACTAAATCGTTGCTTACTATCAAGGGAGTTTAGTAATTGATTTTATAAATAGACTTGACAAATGTTCTTACAAAACATTGTTTATCCTTGTCTAAGATACTGTAATACGGATTTAATCATACTTATTTACCCGACCCTCTTACGGTGAAGGAAAACCTGCACACATATCGGTGAAGAAATTCAAAGATATGTGTAAAGTTACGTAAACTTCGCGCTAGTCGTGGAGTTGTGGAAAAATGAAGGATTTAATAATTTAAAATAACAGAGAAACAATACGTAAAATTAGTTTATTAGTCATCAGCATTATGTATCACATAATATAATATGTAACATTGTATAACATTAATCGACATCTAGATTGCTTGCATTCTCCGTAGTTTCAATGAAACCGCTTGGTAAAGGTCACGGCTATTTAAAATTCTACGTTCAGAATTTATAAAGCATACTATCCGTTGTAGAGTATAATAATTAGAATTACGGAATTCCCGTTATTTTCATTAGCGTAGTTCACTATTATGACTATGAAATTATTATGGTATGTAGTTTTATATTTTTTTTATTTCTTACGATTAATCTTCGGTAGGGTTTAAAGTTTACACTACTGTAAAAACATTTCCACCATGGAATTTTCTAGAAGGTGGAACTATTATGGGAATAGCATGTTGTTTAATAATAATAAATACCTCAATGGAAAACGTAGACCGGAGCGACCACAGACCACATGTTTAGAACAAGTTCTCTTGCAGATGGCTCGTGGTCAAGCAAGATTTTCGAGCTTGTTTAATGCATAAGGGGACATATAAATAAGTAATAAATCAATATTAACTCTCACTGTTTAAATCAATTTGTCCACTGTTAAAATCTCTGTCTTTCAATTTATCTATTTTCCGTAGAATAATATTGACTTAATAAAATCAGATGGTAAAAAGGTTAAAGGTTCGACCCATGATGGGCTCCATTTTCCACAACTCCACGACTAGCGCATATTTTGCGTGAATACACATATTTTTGAATTTCTTCGCCGATATGTGCAGGTTGCATCACGATGTTTTCCTTCACCTAAGAGCATCGGGTAAATATGTACATAAGAAAATCAATCAGATAGTAATAAATGTTCCAATGTCCGTTTGGTTATTCTGTTCATACAAGTAATTTTTGTTTGAATAATTTCGGTTTTTACGTTGCGGGTACAAATTTTCCGCATTTAACAATCGATTACCAAAACGATATTAGGACACAAACTGATGTACATTGTTCAAAATTATGTTGACAAAATTATTTTGAGTTACTTTTCTTGGTGACGTAAATGTTTTGTAAAGTTGCATGAATATTTAGAGAACAGTGGTAGCAAATTAAATATAGTTCTCCAAAGAAAAAGCAGCGATAAAAGATTTGACAATTTATTGTTAAATTTTAATATCATACGAGTATTATTTAAGGATAGACTGACCTCGCCCAGTTATATCTAGAGTAAAATCTGGTCTTGATTTGAAACATGAACGTATTTCGAGTAGGATGTTGAGACCTTCATATGAGAGGTCATTTTATACAAAACATTTTACTTTGTGTAGTTATTAAACGGCTTCATTAGACCGATGTCACGTAAAAAACGGCCTTACGCCGAAGGGAAATCTCCGTTTTTATTGCGAACTCGGTCTAATGAAGCTCTAGGATTACAAATAATCATCCCTCGCCTTAGTAAAAAGAACCTTTATCAATATAAGTTCTTACATTACAATAACTTCTGTCTGTGATAATTTTAAAATTGCTTATATTCTTAAGTTGAATAGCAATCCGATATCCCTAACAATTATTATGAATGTTTTATTTAACTTATAAATTCCGATGAAGTCTCATATATTCATAAGCAGAAGTTACATGAGAAATGAGGAGCAAAGTGAGTATTGTTTCAAGAATTGTTTAACTAATAGAGTAGTGAGAATATTAGATGTTAACGACGGTTAATGTTTGCAGAACAAACAGACGGTTAGCCGAGTTAAATAGCTCTTTGTTTGTGACGCCGGATGACCATTGGGAAGGTCGTTGCTAAATTCGTCTAATTATCGTATAAATACATAAACGGTTTATATAGAACCACCGGATTTGTTCATGAATTATTTTATGAAAAGCATTTAAAACGATTTTCATTTTGTGATTTTGAATTTCCATTCTAGAAGGGAGACAACTAAACCTTGTCTAAGTAGTAAGTCTTGTCTCTTTGCGTAGTGAGGAACGTTTTTTTGGAATTCCATGTTTAACATCTTTATACATCAATTAGTTACGACTAAATTGTGTTTTGATCTTCATACATTGCACCTAACAATTAAGTCAACTAACAAAACATATGTATTAGAAGATATGCATACACAGTACCGCAACACATCACTTTTTTTGGCTATTATATTATAAATACAGTTTACACATGTTACAGACACCATTTTTAAATTCACAGTAAATACAAAATAAACATGAAAATGAACTCGTTGTTAGCGTGGCTAACGTAAACTGATTAAGGAAAACTTGGGCAATGTTATCGAAATAATAATGTCGTGCTTTCCTTAATGCCGGCATTTTGTCCCAGTGCTGGTTTGCTGATTGTTGATTTGGGACTCACCGCTTTATACCGAAACGAGAATCAGCGTTTTTACTGTTGTACTTTCTACATTTGGTACTGGTACATTCATAAAATTTATTCCAAAATACATAACATCCTTGTTCCTGGTACTTCTTATGATATTTAATTTGGTATAATGGTCTATATTATTTAGTTCCGAGTGTCCTCTAGTATCGTATATTGACGACTTATTGGTCCTCGTTTATCGCAGTACTTTATACATTTTTTTTCGGAAGAAGGTGGTTTGTCGAGAGTTTGATTCTCAAAAAGAAAAAACTACTCGTATATTTTCTATTGCACTCAAATAATGAGTTATATATCTTTGTTTTCTTTAATGAAAAAATAAATTTCGTTACGTAATTTATGATACTCGAAATTATTTATATCCTATATTCACGGAAATAGGTTATGAGTACATAGCGATATCCATAGCCACTTAAGAAGCATCTTCAACGTGTATTATCAACGACAGACATTACATTGTTTCTTGTTTATAGAAGAATCTCGAACGTGCTTAACTTTAAAACATTCGAATAAGTTACTTTGTAGGAAGTATAACAGTTTAACCGTTTCTCATTGAAACACATATACAAAAACATGTCATTATCTCTGTTCTTTTTAACTAGAATAAAAGAGATGGAATGAGCGTCAACTACCTAAGGTAGTCTTTGGTTTCTTTAGCTTTTCTTTCTAATGTAACTCAATCGATTGTATCATTGTGTGATAAGCTATTGTCTTAATGTAGGTCGAAACTTATGTTCACGTAACCATACGTTGCTCTAACAATGTAAACCAAAGTACACATAATGTTAATACGATGAGATACCGCAAAGAGAAATTGTTTAAACGACTCTAATCAATACGTATTTAACAATAAAAGAAATTCAAATCCAATTCCATAAAAAAAAGTATTGCGAATTCAATATATTTTAACAGTTAAGTCCGAATAAAGTCTGATGATCCAAAGTGCCCGATGATTTGGTTTTCTGAGCTGTCGAAGATCGAAAATATTTAAGCGATAACAGACCGTAAATGGTAGTAAATAACAGCTTAGATTCCTTTCTCAAATTAGAAAGATGAGGGACATGTTTGGATCAGTGTCTATAAATTCGCGTGAGTTATCCAATGCGATGTGAAAGGCCGGCCGACATATGTTAATGTGGTTGTTAGAAATCGGAAAACGACGATGTCGGGTACCGTTCGGACGGCGGCCGATGGTTGCGGACAACGCAGGTTCGATTCACGAATTTTATCGGTTAATAATCAGCGAACGGAGACGTGTTTGGTTGAACACGTTTCTGACACATTTAAAGGAAGTAGTTTCACTATCATACTGATACGTTTGTTTAAGTTTTTTACAACATTGCATAATTGCATAAGCGATATAAATACATCTAATAGGCATTTCTATCTCGTTGATATAAAATTTGCCCATGTTTAAGGAAAGTGAAAACTAAACTGAGCTTCTATTGAAAAGTTTGGCACTCAGCCAATTTACAATCACGGCTGCTGTCCCGTCAAGGCAAATAGCAGTAACGAATCAAAAAGCATACGAGACCTAATTAAATGAGAGTTATCTCTTATTTCTTATATATCATGCTTCAGGTTTTAATAATTAACAGAACTTTCTTGCAAAGTAGAATAAAGGCGCTTGAAAAAGACCTCTTGAAAAGCATAAGGACTTATGGACACAATTTTCTTTGTACTAAGCGACACTTATAAAACTTTAGTCGCCAAGATAATGTGTCAGTAATTGACAATTAAAACAAAGGTGACCCTTCAATAAAGGGGGACCAATTTAATTACATCAAGTGGTCATTTATACCCGTAGTTAAGGAGCCCGGAATTTTTAAAGTAGCCGTTCAATAATACTGTAGAAACATGGTGACAATTTTTTAATTATTTCCGGACTGATAAATGTGCTTGAATTTATTATAATTATCTGTATTTTATAATACATAAGGTGATTAGGTGACCGCATGTTACAAATAAATAATTATTTTGATCCATTTATTTTTGTTAAAGAATTTTTAATGTTTTTTTTTGTTGTGCACCAAACAGCCTCAGTAACAATTACAAGGCCTACAGTTGTAATTTTTCAAGACTAAAATGGTAATTTATTTTAACTACTTCAAGGTGATAGATGTAATAAACCTAAATCTTTGCCTCAACATAAAATATAATAAGTATGCGTCTTACAAGTACAACGCAAGGAAAATTGCGCGTAGTTCAATTAACATTTTTTTTCTAAATACAACTTGACTAATGGCCAGCCTTTGACAATTTTAGTTATTTAATAATGTTAGGTAAGGTTTGTAAGAAAATATCACATTATGTAACCACAAATATGTAAATTATATTTACTAGGCTGAACTAAATGTCGGAAGTCGTTATTGACAAAGATAACTTCCGAATATTGATTAATTTGACACCATTACGAATGTTTACCAACACCATATACATTTATTTTCAGCCCCTACTACGCTTTATTCATAAAGCATCCTTATCCTTACATAGTATAAAACAATAACACTTTTTTATGTTTGTCCCTATATATGCTTGAATTTTTAAAACTACGCAACGGAATTTGATGTGGTTTTTTACTACATAGAGTGATTCGTAAGGAAGGTTTTCATGTATAATACATTCACAATATAGTAGAGCAACACTAATTATTTAGAGGTTTTTAATATGATGTCGTAAATTAACTCATTTTTAGCGCTTACATTGGAAACGCTGCAGTATTTAGTATCAGCATTATACCGATTTGCACACGTGCGAAGCCGGGGCGGGTTACTAGTTAAAATAATAAAAAGGTTGGGTAAAAATTTAAAGTTTATAGTGAAGAATTGTTAGTGGCACACTTGAAACATCGTACATGCCCAAGTATCATCTAATTATGGAACAATATGGTAAAAGTTCAACGCTATGCGGGCAAAATGGTTCCCATATACTCGCCAAAACAAAGGCGAACGAGGCAAGTAAAAAAAATAGCGTGTAAAGTTTCACTATCCCCTTGTGTTGTGAAACGAGAGCCATTGTGCACGACACTGCATAAAGCCGAATGAGGAAAGGCGCCTTTTTATGGCGCATTTCTTTCATGGAAGCCTAGCAAAGAGCCCTAGGTATTACACTGTGACTTACCGAGATTCCGCTTAGCAACAGGAGCAAGAAGAATATACTACTATGTATACTCGTTACACTAAGATAAATGCTAATTATAATAATGTGTTTTTAAATCGTAAGGCTTCATTGGACCGATGTCATGCAAAAAACGTCCTTACGCCGAAGCAAAATCTCCGTTTTTTGCGTGAACTCGGTCTAATGGAGCCGTAGGGAAAGAGACATCTTTATAGCCCCCATTTTTTTCTAGTAAAAATGTACATTCCTGAAGACGGCTTTCAAATTTTTCTTTAAGTGGCAAATAACGAAATGATGGCAACATTTGTGGACTGTTGATCCATTTTATTGGTGAAGATTTACATCGCTTCGTTTCTATTCTGAATATTTTTTTTAGATATTCTGTTCAAATGTTTCCCATATTTAAAAATACACTGCACAATAGCGTCATCTAACGCAAAATAAAAGAATGCATCATACATTTTGCATTCTGATTTTTAAAAAATGTAAATATAAAATACAGATTTTGAAATAAATACACATTTTTTCAGTATATACACAGAACTAAAAGGTTTTTGTTATAGTAAAAAGCAACGATTTTCTGAACGTACATGAACACAGAATAAAAAATAAAGTATTACGACAATGAAAAATGATAATGAATCATCTTAATAATGAACCTTAGAATTTCTTAACATCGAGTTATTGAAATGTACTATTTTAGCTAGCTACAGTACTTTATAAAATCCTTGCTTTTCGTGTTTTTTGGTTGTTAAATTCTTGACCCAATTATAAACGTTAAAACTAAATCTTTTTTTGCTTCATACCGTGATTAAAAATTAGATGTAATCGTAACTACACAAATGTTATAAGGTAAAATAAAAATTAAATCAAAATAAAAATTTTGTTTCCTTTCAAAATTTATAAATATTTTAGGATTAGAAATTCAGTCATAAATAAATTAATTAATACTTATATATAAAAATTAATTTACAACTCAGTAAATCATCTAAATTATATATTTTTCCTGATCACTGCTACTAAAACATGTTTCTTTTCCTCGTGAAAGTTCGATGCTATATGCCGCCTGTTTGGCTACAAATCTATTAACACGCATTGCGTTTTGTAAAATGTATAAAAAATACATCAATGTAATGTTTGTGCTATATTTATTCAATAATATGTTATGTGTATTCTATGTTATTTAATACGGGTAATAAGAAGTTCCTGGTTTGTGTAATCGCGTGCAAATTATATCGCAAAGTCAATCGTTTAGAACAAGTTAATCGGTTCGGCTGGTGCTGGCTCATTTATTTATCATGCCGCCTTTGCTATCTGTAAATAATCTCATTACAAAATGTTCGTAATCTCCTCACACTTTCTACTTTCGCTAGATTATTACGATAAAATTGTCAAAACATATTAATAGTTTTGTTCCAAACTAGAACAAGATTTATCCGACTCTCTTAGGTGAAGGAAAAACATAGTGATGCAACCTACCCATATCGGCAAAAAAAATCCAAAATATGTGTATTCACGCAAAATATGCGCTAGTCGTGGAGTTGCGGAAAATGGAGCCCATCATGGGTCTTACTAAGGGAGTGGAGAAATTAAGAGATTGGTCTGAAAGGAAACACTGATGTACCGATTCTTTGTGTTTGGAAACACGGAGATGAACTAAAGATTATTTTATAATCTGTGACAACAATATGTCTTTGTATTAGTGTTTAGACAGTGAAAACGAAGAAAAGTTTGTAAGAGCAAAGCTTGACGGGTCAATGAACTTTTGTTTCGGGAGCGTCGAGGTTGATAAAGCCGTCATAGACTTATGCAGTAAAGATAAGTCTAATAAAGTTAATACGTCAGATTTGTTGCATTATCAGGCACTGTGCTACATACATGTAAAGTACCACTTCTAAGGGACTGATAACTATGAAGAAAATGATTTAGCTCAACCCAAAAATTACTTTATTACAAAATACTTACCCAAAAAATTAAGCATATTAAGTGATATTGCGGAATATAGATTCATGGTCAATACGACTTAATAGATGTCTGTAATTATTTCCAATTACATACATAAACTAGTTAAATGATTTAATTTTCAACTTACATGTCGCAAGCAAAAATACCGAAGTAAAAGACGAAGGTCGCATATTTATTTCAAGTTAAATTGTCTTCCACAACTTACAGCAATTGGACTAAGTACCCCTCGTTAGGGTATTTGGTACAACGCTTGAGAAATGGAAAGTAGACCAGACTACTTTAACAATTTAGTAGCAACTGGGTAACTAAATATTTTAAATCAAGGTAGATTTAAATTATTATATAAGTATTTAAATGTTTTTGAATGTATTTTATATAGAGACAGTTATTGACCTTTGCTTAATAAAATTGATTGCATATATTGGGATATACATATGTATGTCAAAAGAGGTATACTCCAATAACGTGCAAAACGGATCAAACTTTGTATTCTCTTCTGGGTTATTGAAATGAATGTTTATTCAAAACTATAAATATAATTGATCAATTATAAAGATTTGCATATAAGATCATAACAGTTACAAAACACAGAAAAGGGCTTACATCATTGTGTCGTCATACTAGACACCCACGTCAAACAATGACTTGTAAAGTTAACATTTGTCCATCGCTTGCCCATTCGGACTTTATCTAAAGTGGCATGCCATCAGCTTTGTCACGTTCTATTAATTGTTGGTAATAACCTCCTTCTGTTGGAAGTCGGTTAAATATGCATAATATACTAATTGTTATGTAGGGTTGTATTTGACATACAATTCAGTATGTTATGCCATTCAAAATATTGACCCTGCTGAGCATTTTTGTGACAATTAAAAATGCATATTTATATAAAAATATCCACACTAAGGGGAGACTAAGTTAGTTATAGAGGCTTATAGAAAGCAGGTTTCTTAGTCGAACAGTTAGAAAGGGAAAATATATATGCCTAAATGTATTAAAATACGCAATTTGGAACAACATTAACATAGATGAAAATGTTAAAAATAAGTAAACTACTTCGTGATATTTTTCTTTGTTCACGGCTCGCAGCACAGACCTTGCGCGGCGGCGAAGGAAATGAGCAAATATTTGTTTACGTCCGAGATAAAGCAGCCCGTTTGCTTATCAGCTGAATATTTAAACATTTTGAACCATAACATTATAACTTTATTTAGAGTTTTTTCTTTCCTTGAATACAAATCATGAAATCATAACTACGTGAAGGCAAAACACGTATAAAGTTTAAAGATTTAACCGCTAATCCCTAATAAACTTTATCATAGTGCACGCAATAAAACAATTTCCTCCCACGAAGCCTTAATGTACCTACATACCAAACTCGCTTTTAACTCGTGGTCGTAAAAAACAAAATGCCTCAAATAACTGATTTAGATACTAAAAAAAGAAACTCCGAATATGAAACATGCACGAAAAAAATAACAAGAAATATTTAATGTTAAAAACAGCTGTCCACTTTCCAACGCCTAGCGGTTTCAAACAAGAATGATAATATCCAAATTTGATGAAAAGTTTTCGAATTTAACATAACGCATTTTTGGTCGTATAAAATGGTATACCTTGTCGCTGCCGCAGACGCAGACGTAATTAGGGTTGCAGTAGGAGCAGTCGCACTCCGCGCATTCGTTCCAGAAGATTTCGCCGTTGCAGCCGAGCCGGCCGCCCGCGTCAACCTCCACCCACGTCGACCGCTTCATCAGGACGACCTTACACCGGCCACACTATGTCTTCCACTCAAACTGAACCCGAATCCATCACAGAATCAAGGGGAATCACTTTCAAGTGTTTCACATTAACATAACATTGAACTTTATAAACTGTATATAAGTAGCACAAGGAGTTCCGGTCGTCGAGTACCAGGAGAAAAGAAGCGGCGAGGAGATATTGCAAACGAGGCGGCAGGACCGCCGCGCTACGGCTCATCGGACAGACTGGTGCGCTCCGCACGCGCGCCGCACGCCGCTCGCCGACACTTCAAGTAGGAAATCCTCCCGCGAATATGGAGAGTATCAACACTCAAAACTTTTTGATTAAACTAAAATCCAAAACCAAACAAAAACTACATCACTTGCGACCACTTAAATTGCAAAAACAGGCACAATTAGCAAACGTAACAAAGAAATTAAAATATAAAATATGATTTCGAATCAAACAAATAACAACCTTGATGTGACCGAATACCAAACCGCCTAAAATAATGTTTTCATTGTTTTTAATTGGTCACTCTGACCATAGATAAGAGCAGAACGCGCAAGAACAAAGCCGGCAAACCAAATTGTGCACAGACATAACAATGAACGGCAACGTAAATACGTATGATTACAATCGGCAGGTGACGTAGTAATGACTTCCATTCAGCGAGACTTCTGTTGATAAATACAAACATATCCATAACAAACGCGCATACTTTTACCACAATGATCCGACGCACGCAAGAGACAACGCAGTCTTATCTAAAGTAGCAACACAATACCTGAATTTAATATTCAACAATCATAGATATACAATTAACATCAGTATTCTTTTAACTTTTCCCTTACGTAGTTACTAAAACAATGAAACGACGCGAAGCCCGAGTATATTGAACGTAAAAATCATTGAATAACCAGGAACATCAGACTACAATGTTAGTAAAATTGTATGTTGTTATAGGTAGTAAGGATAAGAGAAAGAATTATGTACTTAAGAAAATTATTGCTAATCATCCATATCATTTTGTACAATGAACGAAGTAAAAGACTGATTGAGTACAAGTTGTTCCAAAAAAGAGGTGAAATTCAGACACAGTAGGACAATTCCGCAATCCAATGTGTTAGCTATTCAATAAAATTGCCCACAAAAGCTCGATGCGCGCACTTTCTGACGGTCCGTTTTTGGGTCGTAACCGCGCGTGAGAAGAATGCTATCGAAATCAGGACAAGGACCTGAAGAGTTGATGAGCTGACTATAAAGTGATGACGAAAACTACATGCCCCAAATCAAATATTCATTTCGGCAATTATAACGTAACTAGCGGTCAAGAAACGATGCGATTTTTAAACAAATTTGCATCGATTACACGTGATAAAGTCGTATAAATTAGACGTTTTTATGAAATAATTTACATATAGTGCAATGTCAACTTTGAGCTTTGACTCACAGCTAGAGGATCTTAAACGGTATAAATTGATTGAAGATTGCTCATGGTTACTTAATTCGCAAATCATGCAAAATTCTGCTATAAAATAGAAACAATATTAACGAAATGAATATAAATGGCACTGAATCACGTAAATTATATTTATAAAAAATAAATCACGTAAATTATATTTATTTTTTGTGAATATAATTTACGTGGTTTTATAAGAATGCGGTAATGAAAGTCATAGATTATCAAGTACTTTATCTAGATGTGAACGAGGTGCGTATGTAATCCCTTGTAGGGCGCGGGTTGTCGACGTAACATTTTGCCAACAAGTTACGCCGTTAATCCATTTCTTTCCTCCTAAGGAAACTTTTTTCTATAATAGATTACTCGTACGGATATCAATCACGTAAGAAATTACCTAATCATTTACAGGATGAAATTGTTTCCTGTCCAAGAAAGCTTTGACTTTATAATACTTATAGACACAAAATAACATCCTTACTTCATACTAATCCTAAATGGCGTCAACTATATTCGAGTAAAAACATCTGACAAAGAACCAGATAAAATTATTTTCTTAAGCACTTATCGAAGCGTACTATTAGTGCATGTAAAAGGCAATGATGACAAACATCCATCGTATTGGAAGCTGTGGTTGTAGGTCAGTGGCACTGCAGACAGACAGATCATTTATATGAATATAAAATGTTACGATGATTGGGCGTAAATAGTTAACCTCTCGGTACGGTAATGTGGGCAGCCATTCATATTATCGATGTGCCATTGAACTTGCTAAAGTAAAATTTAATGTTATATTCACGGCCTAGTTCTATTGAAATATACATATTTTTTACTATAATAGACATAATTAAAATTTAGGAATACTGCAAATAATTGGTGTGTTACAAAATAAATTCAAAAACTAAATGAGAACATCTACATACTATTTTAAAGCTCACCCATTTTACACGTAAAATTTTCTGCGATAATATGGAAAAATACTACAGTTATTACATTAAATGTACCACATACTTAAATTCTAACAGATCTGATATCCTTGACTCAGTTTATTACAGTAATTGATGAGAAGCACTTAAAATGCTGTTAAATCTTTGCGTCTAATGTGAGGAACTGTGTTTACATTTGATTGCCCTGTATGCGCAACGACCATGTCAATATTAAATAATATTCAGTACAAATTAATATTTTAATTTTCCTCTTGTGAAAATGAAACGTTGACATGTAATGATGTAAATCATCGTATTTTCAAGGATTGCATGCCGTTGAAACAAAAGTTATAAACCAAATGAAAATATTGTGACTTTTGAGGCAAGCGGTCTTCTGCAGATATGTATATCAGAGTATTTGTTATTTTTTTAACAATATAACTTCTAATTTAGATTACAGAATTCTGTTATATTTCTAAATTGAATAAAGCACGAATTAAAATTTAATAAGGTTAGAAACACATTTGAACACTGGTTAAATTGTTCGGAAATATTTTATTATTATTTTAAGATGTTCGGTACTACAGTTGGTAACGGTCGGCTTGCGCTAACTCACTTATAACTCCGTTCTACCGTTAATTGTTGAATCAATCGATTACACACGAGTTTATGCATATCTAACATACAATAATTGAATTATTTTCTGATACTTAATACTTAGATTTTTCAATGCATGGTCATGAAGATTTTCGTAACTTTTAATCGCTTTTTTCACAAAAATACACATCCTTGTCGACTTAACATACTCATAGGATCCAATGTTAAAGCTAGGAGGTTCAAAATCAGTTTATATTAACTTGCTTTTGAAACTTGCTTCTTATTGGTCTCTTGTGATATAAACTAAAATATTTAGTGTAACATGTAATATTGTAACTTAGGTGACTTTTTAAATGTTTGCATTTTGGTAGCGAAAATACTTTCAAATTAATCTCCAATAGTATCATCAAGTCCTAAAGAAGAGCTAAGAAATTTGTCATTAAGAACTTGGTTGTTGGTATTCACCATAGAGAGACATTCAGGGTCAACAGTTCTGCTGATTTGGCAACGACGTGGGCGAACAACATTCGGTACCCTAACGTTCGACGCCCCCTGAGCTACGGTCATTATGTTATACGTATTAGGGTATTATTACTTTGAAATATAGGCCTGGCTATTAATATTCCCACTCCTTTTTAGTAAATTTATACTAAAAATATACGAATCTTCAACATATTAAAATCTTATCTTAATATTGGCACACGGTTCGCTAATTTAGGCTTTTTGTTTCTAAGTTTTTGTGAAAATTATTCAGTTTCCACTTGGTCTTTATACAAGCTTAAACAAGATAATTAAAACGAAAACTATAAATCAACGGTTCCATACTTCACATTGTCAATGAACTTTAAACAACGGTTTATGCAAAAATACAGTTGAGTGAACATTATTATGACGATAATTTTTACATACAATGCGTTATTACAAAAAATACCTTCATACTTAAACACAACAAAAACAGCAATGTATAACAACACAGCAAACAAACCAAGACCGACCTCTGGCACAACAAAACTTCCACGCTCATTGTTTTAAGAAACTAAGGAAGTTCAAGTTATAATGGTTATAATGACATAAAAGTGCACTTCGTAAACGATGGCAGATTGACGCAACTGGATGTTATAGTGAAGGAAGAATAAAATGCAAGACAGGACGTTGGTCCCATTGTTGTCTTTCTATGGTAACTAACACTAAAGAGCATCCTGTAATTAAAAAAAAATATGTATACTTGTTTTTGCCGTTGCGTTAGAGTAGGTGTCGGAAATGATTCGTGGCGTTTGTCGTAAAAAAAATATAGCCGTGCTCAATCCAGATTTACCACTTTCGCCGTATCCACTTTTCTTTTCCGTACACACTGATGCTTAAAGAATGATTTGTGGTAGACATTTGTCATTTACGTAATTTCAAGTTTATTAATCTAACACAAGTCTGAATTAGATGCTTGTAATTAAATAATAATACACGCTTTATCGATAATTTTGAATAATATAAGCTTTAGTTCAGAGTCTCGTTGTTATATTGTCGAGCATGACGAGTTTTTGCAGCGGATAAAGATAGCAGATAACAGACCACAGTTCACCTTGAATGTGGAATGCCGACTGCGAATGTTAAACTACGTTTAATTTTACCATAACAATACTTTGGTACCATGAATGTATTATGTATAAATGTCAAAAATAACAAATTGTTTGCGTAACATTTTGCTTGCTTTTTGATCTCTACAAATTGAATCCATATGCAAGCCATTTTTAATCTGTTAAATTATGTTTTGACAGGTTCCATTTTTAATGTCACCAATGAGGAAGAATATAAATAAAAAATATGCAGCCAGATGTGATTTCTTTATTATACTAAATTAAAAGTTACGTAACGAATTGCAACAAATGCGGCAGCGGCAAAGTCTAGCTTTAAATATTTCAAAATTAATTCTAATCACTTTATAATAAATGTGACATATTTATTTATCTCGTAACACTGTCTCGGACAAGGACTTCGCAACCTACTCTACATTAAGTTTATTGCACAAACGAAAAATAATTGCTCAAATCATAAACCTAAGGCTTCATTAAACCGAGTTCGCGATAAAACGAAGATTTGCTTCGGCTTAAGGGCGTTTTTTGCGTGACATCGGCTTAATACAGCCCTAGGGTAACAGTTATTAATATTTCTCAGGTTATTTATTATGGATACTGACACTGTGTTCTGTAACTTGTTAGATCAAAATCACATATTTATTTATTCATAATATTATTAATTTAACAAGTAAAATAACAGCAATGATATCTTGACATTTGATAGATGAGACAAAACATTATTACGACTGGGAGAGTTACGGCGGGCGCGTAGTCTTGTGAATGGAAAATAAATCATAACTTTTCATTTTAAATTTGAATAATCATTTGAAATAAATGATAGTTCCGGAAGCTTTAACAAGATGTAAAAGATTTGCCACGAAGCTGCCTTTAAATTCAACCGATATTATTAAAATTGAAAACTTCGGCTGAATCATGACAAATACTTCAGAAGACCTACGTACGCATTTTGTATGTGTTTAATTCTTGAATTAAAATATGAAAATTGTGTTAAATTACTGCTATACACAATGACTTACCTTTTACAACTAATAAAATGCTTACAAAATCACAAAACTAATCATACACCGTATGAAGTTTGATAATTTGAAAAATAAATCCCACACATAACCTATCATTACTGTGGTCATAATGTTTGAATTTGAAAAATCAAAGTGTCTATATGTCCGCCCACTTAATCTACATGTAATATTAACATAGTGCATTTTTAAATCATGCCATATCGACGCAGTCACTCACCTTGATGCTTGAGCATTCCATTGTACAGGAAATTATGTACCGGTTGAAGTAATTC
>QDHC01001036.1:409868-441003 GCA_013186455.1 Papilio dardanus tibullus | reverse complement strand
CGTGTATAGTCACGGATATTGCGCTAGGACACCATGGCTAACACAATGTAATGCTTTCACATTACACCATAATAGTTAGAACATCGGTCGCTACCATAAGTCTCTATGATACATTTTTATTGTTAAAATATTAGGATACTTACGTCGCCCACGACTCCTTCCGAGCGAAATTAAACAAAAAAACTTAGCAACGCTACGTGTCCTTTCATACTATGTTCTACGTCTGCGCAATATGTCTTTGAAACCCATTCAGCCGTTCTGGAAATAACTTCTAACAAACATAAAACAAAACAGTTTCGCTTGTAACTGTTTCAAATAAGCGAGAGCTTGTTTAAGGATACTTCACAATAGTCGAATGTCAGGAAACGAACTCACGAATGTTAGATCAATAATGTACGCTTAATCGTTGGGCTATTGCCACTTAAAAATATCAATTTCTATAAGGAAGACTATCTTGTTTTATTTCCTTAACTTTATAAGTATAAGTGCGTTGATGTAACTCGGTTGGAAGGATAATAATATTAAAAAGTTACGAGTAAGCATCTGCAAAGTTACATTAAATTCAATAAATGCATTTGTATTACTACCTGCCTACGTTTATTAGCGTAATAATTTTTAGGTTAGGTTCGTTCCGGGATCTGTACAACATATTAAGTTTCATCTTTTTACTTAATTATATTTATTATTGTTATTTAACTTTATGTAGTCAAAGGTAAGGCCTAACTATAGTTGTAAACACATGTTTAGCAGCACGGCAGTGACAAAGCATCGCGTGTTAATATGGTATGAAAGTAGTATGTTTTTGACGTTACTTTCGTGTATAGTGATGTGTAATTTTAAATGACATATCGATAAATTCGAATATAATTTAATAAATCAAACGAAAGGAATTAATCAATCTAATTCAAAGTTGAAGAAAAACAATCTAAGTAGACGGAAAGTAATTTCAAATTAAAACTTTACTGTGGTACTATTAGAGGTGTAATCATTTATTTTGCCCCCAAGTATCTACAAGGTAAAAGCAATAATTATAGTTCGAATATAAAATAGTTAACAATAAAAATATCGATAACAACAGAGCACGCGCATCCCTAAAGGTCCTAACGTCGACAACATGCGTGCCATTATCGTAATGTGCAGCTAGTAGTCAGCGTTTACTTTCTAAGACATAAGCAGGCTTTTTACTACCGCTTTTCTGAAACTACATCTTCGTTAGTAATGTTCTGTTAATGTTGCCATAATATTTACACTTGCAGTATGAATGTTTTCATATATTTTGTATACAATGATTATTGGTAAACGATATATGTTGTCGTAAAACAAAAGTAAAAATATTAATAAAATAAAATTCTACACGTCTTGATGTGTTTACAGAATAACAAGGTTGATGTTAAAATGCGTATCACGTAGTTGGTACGCTCGCTGCGTACTGATGGGTCAAGGAAAGTTGTCTAGTGACACCGCAATGGATAGTTAACATTGACTCTGTAGTGACAGTGGTCTAATGCTCCTAACCTTCATTGGCTAATTAGGCATGATAAGTTTCGTAAGACTTATTTTGATGTCCCACCATGACGCGTTATTGAAAGAAGTTAAAAACAGTAGTAATTGGAAGTATTCTTTGCTCAATAACTAGCACATTGTATATTTGATATAATAATGCCCGTTTTCACCAACCAACCCCTAAAGTAGTTTTACTCGTAGATAGGTATCATTTTGCTTAAGGGTCTCCCTAAATCTAACGAATCCCTTGCGGTCTAAAGTTACACTTAACTGATGGTGAAAACGAAAGTAGTGGTAGGTGACATTTAAAGTGCGTTAAGGGTTACTTAAAATTTAGGGATTGTTGGTGAAAACGGCCATGAGTCAATTAAAGTGATTTAAATAATTCATCTGTATTAAAAATATTCCAAAAAAACATAAAACTTCTTTCCGACAATGTAAAAGACATAAAAATAAAGAAAGGTTAGGATTCGCTAACCATCACTGATCACCATAACCATCTTCTACACTACCTTCTTGATTCTAAAATAAAGATATTTACCACTGACCTGTTCCGGTGGCAGTGGCAGGGCGGCGCTCTGCGGGGGCACGGACTGCACGGGGCGCGCGGGGCGCGCGGCGGCGCGCTGCAGCGACGCGCGCTTCACCGACACCATCAGCCACACGTCCTCCACACGCTGCGCCACCTGGCGCCAGCGGGAGACAACATTACATACATGGAAACACTGATAAAATATACTAGTACACGAGCAAATACTCCTAACACTATGAATCTGAACAGGTTTTTAAATGAACGCGTAAAATCCACTTTCCTCATTTCTGTTATGTTTCATTGACCGACGCTATAGACAATCTTTACATTACAGCGATGTCAACAAAGTTAAGCAACAAAACCTAGTTAAATCATTTGTTTATGCCTAATTCAAATATTTTGGTCCTTCGAGCATGATGTTATGAAACAAGTTTTACTAGTATCCTATTTTTTTTAAATATCTTTTTTTAATCGTATTTCAGCCTATGATTATAATTTGTAATCACTAAAAACAACCTTTTCGTACTTTAAATAATATGATTTATTTAAATAAGTATATCATACAAACTTTACCTGAGCAACAAGCGCTCTGGTCTCTTGCGTGGCGCTCTGCAGCAGCATATCTCGGAACTGTTCAGGCGCAGTGAGGCCGAAGCTCTTGGCGTCCTCCAGCAGTTTGTCCACAGCGATCAGTCCACCCTCGCCCGCGAGGATCTCTACCCCCGTCGCACACCATTCGTTCGCCTATGGTAGTTATTATTAAGTTAATAACGTTATAAACTTGTTTATAACCCTATGGCTTCATTTGACAGAGTTCGCGAAAAAAACAGATATTTTGTTAAGGCGTAAGGTTGTTTTTTGCGTGACATCGGTCAAATGAAGTAGTAGGGTACCCGATTTTGTAACGGAATTGACCCGGTGACAGTAAAACTTTTGGTTTATTCCCATAAGTTTCTATGAAATCTTATCTCATCAATATTTAATTTGAGTAGGAATTTTTGAACCCCTCCGTTAGTTCTTGGATCAAATATAAACATTACCTTATCTATTCTGTCCATAAGTTCCCGCGCTTTGGTCAACAGTAAGTTCCGTTTCTGTATTTTATCAATAAGCAAAGCGCTCGTCCGTCTCAGTTCCTCGCATTTAGATTCTATGTGATCCACGGAACTGAGCGGGTCCTTCATTAATGTGTCACCTAAGATACGCAAAAATAAAAATGTTTAAAAATACAAATAGTGTTTTTTTAAATAAGATCAACAAAGATATATTATACTATAGATGAAACTTTCGAAGCCTAAAAGTGTCACATTGTCTTTGACCTCAGGATGTCTCACGTAGGGAAATTTCCCCTAGTGTTGACATTTACATTACATTTGCCGTTATAAAAGTTGACCGAATGTAACCCCTTTTCTCATGTTTAAATTTTATTTCATAGTATTTACTAAAGTTTAATATTATAATTAGTCGAGACATTTTTCTCCCTCTATGTATGATATCTCTTTGAAGATCAAGTATGAGCGGCGACTTGGCAAAGGACATAAATTGTCTATGGTTATTATTATTTATTTTATTATTCATATTGAAAGACATTTTAAAATCAAGGACATAAAGCGATGCAGTTGGATTGACGTCATGTATTTATAGTACTAAAAGCTAAATGAAAAACAAATTATCCTTACCGTCATCAATAACCGTCGACGCAGTATCGAGATCGCAATTACACAGTTTCTCAAAATCGTTAGCTTCCTGAATAAGACTCTCGACTCTGCTCGCCGTCTCTCCCACTTCGGTCATATCGCACGCTGTCTTTAGATGATTATCTAGAGTTGCCTAGGATAACAAGGAACAATAATAACATTAGTTCTCATTGAAAAGCATATTTTTAACCTGAATATCCTTAGACTTGGCGTCAAAATAGGCAAATACATAAAGTTTAAAAATATCAAAAACAGAAAATCTTCGAAAGAATATGGGTTTTTTCAACTAAAATAAAACAAATAAGAACGACATTATTTTTTAAGAGTTTAAAAAAGTTTTACTACAAATTTATTTTACATTGCCGCGTGACATAAATGCCATTATCCTCCGCCAGCATTAAAAAAAAATACTCCGAAACCTAACCTCACTTTCGTAACATGTCAATTGCAAAAATTCAGAAGTGTAATTATTGAACCGTAATTTAGTTACAATGACGCTAGACATGGTATGTAATTTTCGTAAATGCAGAAAACCTTTGACAAATCATGCCTGGGTAACGACATGCTCGCATGCATTTTGTATAGAACACGGTCAAAAAGAGTTTAAACGTAATCTTGAGAATTCATTGACTTGTCCGGCGTGCGGAAGTGAATTGAGAGATAAATTCGATGTCATTCAAGCAGATCTTAAGCCAAGTGAAACTTTCAAGTCAATAGTTTTAGCAGGCATGAAGCCCGATACGATTATGGACGTGACAATGAGGGCGATGTCATTTTGGTCCTACCAAATTGAACAGGAAACTCTCTATCAAGAAAGCTTGGCCAGACATTCTAAGGAGAAGTTACAATGTTTGGAAGAGGTAAATACACTTAACCTACAAAAGTTGAACGCAGAATTGGAAACTTCTAAACGTAAAATTGTAGCTCTGCAAACTGAATGTAATAAAAAGAAGAAACAAACCGAGGAACTGACTGCATGCTTGGAAATCAACAATAGAAAGATTCAAAAACTTCAATTTCAGTTTGACGCATTAAAAAGAAAAGATATTCATGTAGCAAATTATGAAATGACTAATAATAATAATGAAAAACTAATGGAAATATCTGATTTGGTACGCAATAGAACAAAGTCTGAGGCTTTCGTATTTAGACCAATAGACGAAGCGGATAAATCGCAAAGCATTTCTTCTCCTTCGACATCCATGTTTGATTTCCGCAACAGAAACAAGCAACCGGATAAAAATAAATCTTTTAAATTCCGACCGGTGCGGTCTTAGTTTTAAGTAAGATATGTTTTAGATTATAAGCGTAATTACCTGCATTTGTTTGAAATTCAATAAAAATGTACGAAACTTCAACCAGTGGTTTAATTTTGTGGAATGTTTTTGCCAGAAGTTATCGAATTGTTTTTCAGTCTCTTCTAGTTGTACCAATAACCTGGAAAAGAAAAGATTTGCATTAATTTTGTTAAAAAATAACAGTAACCATATTATCCAGAAAATGTTTCTAAAATGTACCTTTCCACGGCCGCCACGTGACTTATAATATTATAGGTTAGATTTGGTTTCCTCACTTGCGTCAGCAACTCCTCGCCCTGCGTCGTCGCTGTAGCCAGTTCTGTTTTTAAAGCTTTATACCTAAAATACACAGAACAAAATATATACAATAATAGAAAGCAGAAAGTAGAGATTTTTGAGAAGTTATTAACCCGTACATTCATAAATAATACAATTATTTATTTATTAGTATCTTACCTAGTTTCTTGACAGTCTAGTAATTCTTTGGTTTGTGTAGGATCGTTACCCATATCGCAGTCAACTATTTCATGCATAAAGTCATCTAATTTAGTAGATATGTCCTTCATTAGCGTCGAAAACTTCTCCAATGCCTGAAAAATGAAAATATTATGTAACAATTGCATGTAATTAAAAATGTTGAGTAAAGTATTACTTGAAAATAGCTTTCAGAATATCAATACCGGCGATCGGCACAGTATGATATTTCCCAAAAACAATCCACATAATGGTTTTCAGTGCGCAAGAATTGATCATCATTGTTATTGTGAAGACTCAGAAGCAGAGGTCTTTACAGTCTTTATTAAATTGAACCCACATGGTGAGCTTTGTAGCATTGAAAGTGTTATCTAATACTTTGAAAAAATAACCTATTTTATTTGTCAATACAGTCGAACCTGGATAAACGACAGTCCAAGGGACCGCGATATTTGCGCCGCTTATAGAGGTTTCTCTCGAATCAGGTTTTTCGCTTAGGAAGGTTGTCCGCCGGGGCCAGAGAATGATTCTTGAATGATTTATAGATTTCTCGCTCAACCAGTTCTCGCTTATCCAGGTTTGACTGTATATAAAACAGTGAGGGGTCAACAACCTTTACTTCTACATTATAAAAGTTTAATATCAGATTCAACTAACTATTCGTTGCTGTATCCATTCAGAGTGTGAGTACTGCAGCTCGCCGCCTAAATCCGGCGTCAGCTGGGAGCGGTCGAAGTGTTCATACAACTCCTCGATGCAGGAACAAACGAGGACTCGGAATCTGAACTCTTCCTTGAACAGTTTGCTGCTGACTTCCGACAGCGCCTTCTGCAGGAAACTGGCGGGACGCAACACGTACACTGAGTGGATCATGCCGGGGAAGAACTCCTGGAATGGTGGGAAAAGAAGTTAATAATTATGCCAAGCTATTATGACAGGTACAATGCCAGGATTTGCCTTTGGACTATAAATATAAAATACATATTATACGAACTATTGCAATTACATTGCTCAAACTAAATTGCAAGCATAGGTTTTTCAATTGGTTGTTATCGCAAGAAAACAATTTTATGGTACCTACTTCATAAACATCACAAGGATTTTTTTATTATTGTTTAATTACGAAATTGATACTTACAGATATCCTTATTAGGACAGTTTTGACAGAATTCCATCTATCCTTCCTTCGATCAATTATTATGTGAAACCCCATTTCTGCTTCTAATAATCTGAAAAGAATAAAGATATAAATTATAAACCGACATAACTATGCACTAAAATACTAAAACCTACTAAAACCGCACTGATATGTTTTGCATGTCGTGCGGACATTTCCAAGTGCTATCATGTCATCAAATTTTTTAAATTAAAAATGTTGAAAATAGATTTCAAACATCAAGGACATTTTCAAGTGCTATCATGTCATCAATATTTTTCAATTAAAAATGTTGAAAATAGGTTTCAAATATCAATCAGTGGGAACTAGACTAGAAAACAATTTATCTAGAGTACACTTGAAAAAATAATTAATATTTTTTTTAACAGAGGACGTAAATATCGTTTAGTGCCCTCGTGGTAATAGACACGTGCTCTTTGATAACATAAACAAACACGTTTCGATTGATCTAAACACGGCAACGCCCTACATTCTATACCCATTCTTTTTTTAACAACCACTTTATTTTGCCTTACACCGAAATAGTTTTCTAGGTGAAAATAAATATCACTAGAATTGAATTTCTTTTACCTCAATGGTTTAAATGCTAATAGTTAAATGAGTAAAAATAAAAAAAATTGCAAATGTTATTATGATACATTGAAGTAGCTCTGATGTTAATGAAATATTAGGTACTATAGTTATTCAACGGCATTCAGCGAAGAATTATGTACGTGTTTCCTTTATGGGCATACATTAATTAGAAATATCACCTCTTAGGGTTTCCATGGGCTGTATTAAAACTACGAGCTACGAGTTAGATTTCGGTAATTTCAAGCCATAGAGGCTGGTGAAGTCACTGATAGTCGTTTGTTTATACACTTATTGAAAGTTAGCAAGCATTTGTACTCGTACCATAGAGTAAGAAACTTACGAGGGTACAGAGGTGAGGTAGAGCAGGAGACGCCTGTACTCCGCTGGGGACAGAAGATGGAAGTTGGTGTTGTCGGGGAAGGTGATGAGGGGCCGATGGTCGCGCGCCAGACCACCCGTCGCCAGCGCATACTGCGGGAGCAGCAGCTCGCCCACGCTGCGCCCCTCCTCGCCTTCGCTGCCGCAACCATCGCACTCAGCTTCTGAAAAACGTATTGTAATCAGATAAGCATAATAAATACATTTAACATAACCTAGAAAACTATCTAACCTACCCTTTCTTTTTTCTAATCATTTTCCCCTAATATACCCTAAAAAATATTTACCAGAAAAGTTTGAAACAAGGGCTTTCTCCACCACAAGGCGAAGCGCAAAATGCTAGTATTTCTCTCGTCTTCTGTGAGGCCGAGGTATTTCATCAGAACAAAACAAATTAAAGCAAAGTTATTGTAACTAGCTGTTTTATCCAAAAAGTAATGATATCCACCTAAATGGATGTTTCAAATTATTTTGTTTATCTTAAACATGTAGGAAATGGATTAATATATTTGTTATTTTCAATATGATATGAAAATATTCCAAATGGAATCTGTATCCTGTTTGTAAATAATTATGTTAAATCACACAACGGAACTATAAATATTATCACATTGATTGTTAAACATAATATATTATTGTATTGAATATGCATATCAAAATGTTTTAAAATAATATAAAACAACATTCTTTCACACAAAATTCAACATAAAACATTGGTTATCCAAATATACGTTAGTTAATATTTCAACGATTCAATAATTCCGTTTACGCAATATTTAATTGAAGGCGTTGAACTATAAAAAATGTAAATATTTCTTAAGAAAACTGTTTACATTACGTCCATTAATTTCCTTATCAATAAACACACGAAGAAATTCGCTAGTTTTCGCGGTTGAGTAAAATCAATATAAGTTTGTGGAAACTACTCGGAGGGCCAGGTGCGCTAACGAGGTAACTTCGTAATGTCTAAACTTCGAATAGGGCACTGAGAAAAATAACTTACGGCTGTGAACTTCGAAAGTAAATAAAGATACCCGGAGAAAAATAAGTTACTTGATCAAGAAAGTTATCGAATAGACTTTTAATCATATTAATTGTAGGTATAAATTAATAATTTTGAGGACGTTTCGATTTATAATATCTGTGAATATCTGATAGTTTATAGCTCTATATCCTTTGCAAGGGACCGCAATAATCACGGATTATCCTTTCGCTTCGTAGACAGATGTAATTACAGTGTGTACGAAACCCTACCACTGAAAGCCGTGTTGCGAATAGGGTGGAATGCGGAAATCACATAGAACAATAGAATAAACGTACCGGAAGACGATTAACGCGATTTTACTATTTACTTAGTATCTTCTTTGTACAAAAATGCAGTAATTTTTTTTAAAAATTATCGTTGTTTGTAGGTGATACATTAATCCGAACTAAGAAGGGCAATGCATCTTCATTTTTTTTTTTATAAGAAATGGATAGGAAGGGATTGTGAACTAAAATTAGGCCTACGTCACCACATTCGCCAGACGAAACACGCAATCGCTTCCATTTGTCGCCTATCTCCTGTGTGGTCGTGGTATTTCACCGGGCGAGCCGGCCAATTCGGGCGAGGATATTAAAGCGGGCTCTACCACTGTTATTTTGTTTGCAGACGAAACAAAAGTACAACGTCAATTATGCACTTTACCCAAATCATATTCATGCCATGTGTATACAAACTGCCATTATCTTTCCAATGAACTTCATTAGGTAAATTCTTTAAACGCAGAAGTTTTCCAGCTTATTACTATTTAGAACATTAGTATTAATATTATACAATCATATATCAACGTCAGATACACTTGGTAAAGAATGCATTACGGCAAGATAACGAGGGAACTTTGCAAAGTAGCATTTTTCATAGAGATGTACGAAGCCAACTATGCGGTAATCCATCAATAATGACAAAGTGATTTTGCAGCACACGTATGCATTTTATAGCACTAGCATATAAAATACATATTAGGACGAGAATAAAGTTGGAAGACACCATTATCAGGAGATAATAAAAAATAAGGAAGTTGTTATGATTTTCTTAATTAACAAAAAGTAATAATATCATCACCAAATAATATCATGAATTGTATTTTTAGGTCATATCATCTACCTAGTAAGGTATGTAAAGTGCCTTCTTCATTATCCTAAAAAAAATTTTTTCTGCTTTCCCCCTAAAAAGGGAAATCTAATTTAACTTGGGGACGAAATCGGTAGGCCACTAAATGGTTGCGTGCTACCTTATTATTAATCAGTAGGGTCTAAACAACCGCAGAACTATACTAAATAAGTAATCCAAGTAAAAAGCTTTCTAGATAAAGCTGGCTTGTTTAATATTCTTATTTTTTTTTTATTCTATAAGGTCGCAAACTAGCAAGCGGCCACCGGGATTCGAAATAGCGAAGTTACAGCTGCTCTTAGAAATTCTCAATCGTAGATGCGTTGCCTACCCTTAGTCTACGGAGGAGGGGACGTACAATGACAAACAATTATTTGTCAATAACCAACAACTCTAAACATGTAATAGCCTTGAAAGCTTAAACCTTGTGTAAACATTTAACACGTAAAGGTCCTGAAAAGGTTAAGTTAAAATAACACTACTGAAAAAAAACCTTTTACATATATTTTCCTAACAATGAGATAAGTTTCAAGATCGGATTATCGTAAGCAAAAAGGTTCTTGTAAATTGCTTTAGGGATTTGTTTTAAGAGTATCTTAGCATCTTGTAATAAAAACAAGCTTTTTTAGACGCGATAAAAGAAATCAAAGGGAAAATGTTAGTTTTATCACGTTCAAGTGTTAGTAAAATATCGCATTTTTAAATTGTGTCTAACATGCGAAATGTTTGATAGCTTATATGATAATGCAAAGAAATTGTGTGTGAAAATATGACTCGATCAATGTAAAATCCTCGTAGTTATATTGTGTTTCCAAGACAAAAAGCCAAATTGAAAAAGAATAATTAATTGCACTATCACTACAAAAAATACGTGTGAATTTTGACTATTCGAATAGCGGTAAATCTTAAACAATAAGAGGATGAGGTAATTAAGTCGTTTCTTTTCAAAAGAAGTAAAAAAACTTTTGAATGCGTTCAAAACTTCTTAAAGTATATTATTTTAATACATTGATACTTTAGTTTACTTTGGTATGAACACATTTTTAACAGATTCTGTTCTGAAATTGACCGAAAAGACCTTAAATTTTACTGAACGCCTACTGTTATCACCCTTAACTTTCTTGTTAAAAACTAAATAACAAATAAGTTTACGACGTATGCTTCGACTGTACAATTTTTCATCACCTGTCGACGTCGTACATCTATACTAATAATATAAAGAGTGAAATTTTTGTTTGTATTGAAATACCTCAAGAACTACTGGCTCGATTTCAAAAATTCTTTCACCTTTAGATAGCTACATTATATAACATAGGCTATATTATTTAATTCCACGCGGACGAAGTCGCGCACAACAGCTAGTATAAAATAATCTTGTTACAAAGTTCGCGTAGATCAATTTAAATATAAACATACATATTATGTTATACA
Source organism: Papilio dardanus tibullus (assembly GCA_013186455.1). Taxonomy (NCBI): domain Eukaryota; kingdom Metazoa; phylum Arthropoda; class Insecta; order Lepidoptera; family Papilionidae; genus Papilio; species Papilio dardanus. Next base: position 429,788 of record QDHC01001036.1, on the reverse strand, counting down.
TAAAAGCAATGTTTATCATTAGCATACTCTATGAATGGATAATGATAAAACAACGTCACTCTAACGGCTTTCAGAATGATTTCCTCAATGTAGAGCACTCATTATACGTCCAAGGAAGTTATTATATGCTTATTATTAATTTCCATAAGACAACAAATAAAAATGTATACTGTAATCCCGATTGTTCACTACATTTTTCCGCAATATTTCGCTTTTTAAAAATGAGTAATTACATCATAAAGTTTTCACGAAATTCATAACCTAAAAGTTTATTTGGGTTGATGAATGCAATCATGCTATAGTAACTATGTGCTATATTTACTTTTATTTCGATTTTTTAAGTTGAATAATAAAACTAAGTAACTAGGCAAACATGCAGCACAATATTGTGGTAACAGAGATACATGACATAGCAAACAAGCGAGTATTTACCTTGCCATGTATGTGAAGAAAACAACAGTAGGTAATCTCGCTGACGCTGCTTTGAATCTCAAATGAAAATGTGCTTTTTTTCTTTTTTTTCTTTTTACCGTTGTGTTTGGATGTTCGTATTCAAAAGTCGGAAGAAAAAGAAATAATGGAAAGTTAATTGCTAAGAATGGTTAAGACAAAAATATTATATGATTTTTTTACTGACAAAAACCATAGAAATAAGTATTGTTTTTGTATTGTTCTTGTACCAAAACAAAATCTGGTCTTTTTTAGTATATTTGCTGAGCACACGAGGATAAATTCCGAACCGCTACGACTTAGGGTCCTTCAAGAAGCGAGCCTATCTATTCCTTAAAGGCCGGCAACGCGTTTTCGGTTCCTCAAGTGTTGCAAATGTCCATGGGATCACATTGAAGATCACCTCGGTGATCCAGCCGCTCGTTTGCCCGTTCGCTTATAAAAAAAAAAATACGCTCTTTCTATAATCAGAAGGAACAAATAAATAGTTAAAACTTATTCTCATTTTAGACAAAACAATAATTTGAAAATGTTGCAGACATTTTGCCATTGAGTCGTCCTACGTTATCTTTGTATGACTATGTTATGACTTTCGATAACAAACCTCTACTTAGTCACGAAGTAACACATTTCTAGTAAAATTACATGTATATTTTTATCTATGAACAGTATTTAATAGCACTTACAAAACATGTTAACCAAGTATTTGAATACCATTACGTTACAAAAGTGACCTTTAAAATCAAATTAATTATGAATCAATTGTAAAAGTCACATCACACCAACATCAATCTGATATTTTGGATAATTTAAATTGTAATAAACGAACCTATTTTATTTTTTTAATACATTTTATTATCGAGATTTTTCGTTTTTTTGCAAGACTTCGATTTTTTTTTCTCATTTTCTCACCAACAGAGATCTATCATGATAGATTAACATCACAAAAACGGATGTAATATAAGACGCAAAGATTAATTAACGTGTGCTTACGTTTTTTCTCCGACCACGCTTGAAATTACAAGATAAACGTTGAGATAAACGTCAATTGCTCTGGAAGTAACTTCAATTTCCCTTGTTTCTGAATCTATTTATAACAAGCAAGCTTCTGATATCTTTTCGATTATTTCATTAATAAAATCAAAACACGAATTATACTATGATTCCACTGCTTTACAATGTGCTTTTGGTAATAATGTTTTAAATACAACATAAAACAAAATATAACCAGATTAACTAGTTGAAATCCATTGTCTTAGCTAGTGAATAGATACTGGATTCAGTAACTAGTTTATAAACAAAGTAAAGCAGAACTGTTAGATTAAGTCTGTTATTATATTGCACTAACTACTGACTATTAGAACATATAAATTAATGTAATATAACCAACCTTTATTATGGTATCTAACCAAAAACAAACTAAGCTTCATGAGTCCAGTAATAAGACAGTATTCACGACACATTGACCAAAGGCGTGCGCACGCGCCGGCCACTCGGCGTGCGGTCACAAGCAACACTAGGCTCTTCATCTCCGGTGATCAAGGCACCGCTATAGCGACAAACAACGGTAACGATTATACGCATCATTAAGTCTATTACTATCCATTCATATGGATTATACATAGATACCGTCTATGATGCTAATGATATCTCAATGTCAGGGTTGAGACGAACTGGACTATTCGATTAAGGTAACTCGGTCGTCATAACATAAATATGTTTTGGTTACATTTCTCTCTACGAAGTGAGATGATTGGTCCCAAAGATTTGTTGGCAACTTTGTTTTAAAAGCTTACAGAATAAAAAGAATCAGTAAAAGAAAACTAGGACAAGTGTACCCGTAAGAAGCTAATGTTGATTAAATTTAATTAATCTTAATTAAAACGTTCATTTATAAAAACTAACTTCACCTCAATATCATCTAAGTGGTACACATGGTCCAACAACTTTGAAACATGACATAACTGGAAGTGGCGTCCGGTGAGAAAAAAGTGGAATGCGCCCGAATGAGCGCGCATCTCGCGTGCCGATGCTATAATAATTGAGAAATTACCGTGGAATCCGAAACATTGGATACTCCTGCGCACACGACAGCAGGCCCCTCCACTAACGACCACACTGCTGTCCTGGTCAGACATAACTCAGTTCATAAACACTCAAACAATTCACCAATATCCTTTATCACCAACGTGTAAAACGAAAAAAAATGAGGTTCAACAGTTATCGCACGATATGTCCCCTCAACCGCGACCGTCTTTCTGTCAACGAGATTTGAAATTTTTATCAATGAGATAAATAACGGAGCAATACAAGATGATTCCGATAAAAAACTCGCATTTATTTCTTAGATACAAAAAAATTCACATTGATAAAAAGTTTATTAAACCAACTGAGGATTATGATGTTCATTTATATCTGAATTATCTTAAAGTAAATAAAATTTTAACGCCAAGGTGAATGAGGCCGACATGCTGCTTGCAAACAGAGTGGAACGATCACTGAGTTCCAAACAAGACCCATCTCCGATGTATTTACTCGAGTAATGAACAAACAAATGTTATTGTGACAAAACATAATTGGTATGCTATTGTAATCAATAAATAATGGATGTGAAATCATGAAAAAAATAAACAACAATGTATTGAACGTCGTGATATGTAAAAACATTCCTCTTGCGGTATTTTATCTTGTAAATAAACCGACGGTTCCCAAAGAAACAATCAATTATAGCTAAAGATCACTCAGGAATGAGGAAATGATGAACAGAGAGAGGCAGATCAATCAGATACAATCTAATGCAAGTTTACAAATGAATGTTAATAAAGTAAAGAATATCTCATAAATAGGTATTGTATAAAAATATGAAATAACAAACACTGAAGCGATAGAGGTGAATAAGGAGCTGAAAGTACTGGAAACATATGCACATTGTGGCACACAATTGACAAAGAGATGTAGATTACAAATATTTAGTATACACTAGAATACTAATAACAATTGATGCAAAAGGTTCCGATAACCAATTCTATCTATCAGAAAAGAGTTCGCTAATCTATTCAATGTGAATTTATCGAGGAAAGATGGGTGTGCCGTTTGGGGTTGAGCACTAAATTCGCTTGGAAAAAGCTTTAAAAGCTATTAATTATAACAGAACTATAAAGAACCAATTACTTACTGGCATTTTAAATACAACAGCAAAGCAATATACTGCAGATGTTAACAGGGCTGTTTGTATGGAAAGTTCATTGACCTACATTTCCTTATAAACTTATTTCAAATGGTAAAAGTATTACGGGGGCAAACAAATTTCAGCGGGAAATAGGCATTTACTGCATTGCCCACCGGGCACGAAGGAAATGAAGAATTCTAATAAACTTTATAACCTACTTTTGGTAGTAAACTTTATATTACTATCGTGAATAATACAACCACTGGAGCGTAATTGTAGTAAAAGCTTTTTGAATTGTGTATTTTATTAAAAATTGCATGAAAAATTAGAACCTCAGTAAACCTTTCGGTTTAATGAATTGCACTTCAAGATTTCACCAAATAAACTATTAAATTACACATAAAATTATTGTTCATACGCGTCGTCATATTATTATTAGATGCTAAATTGAAAAAAAATATCGTTGTAACTCCTCAAACTTCCTACTACTACCTCTATTTCCCTTTACCATAACATTTATCTGAAAAGTAAAGTTTTAAAGTTTCAGTAAAATTGGTAAAATATAACGTTGTAAATGTTAGTTTACATTTTGTATCTGGTCTCGCTGACCTTACTAAAGCTACCCCAATATACCGAACAAATGCTCTGACATAAGGTTTAGTTTATTCAATATAAATGTTTATTTATATAAGATGTTTTGTTATGGTAATACCAGACCTTCCGCAACATCCATTGTTTATAACTAGTAGGTCTCTTACTATCCGTAAACCGGAGAATAGTTGAAAGACAAGCAGACTGTTATGTGTTGTATTTTTAAATATTTATGTTTAATTACAGCCTGTCATTTGTTTTTAACAAATACTTCAAGGACAAACGTTTCTATTTAGGTACAGCTACTTCACTCATATCGTCAGCATCCACTGCCAAAATAGTGGTAAAGTATTTTATTTTCGCAAAGATACTTTACATGACGTACTTTTACGTAATGGTTTTCATAATTTAATAATAAAAACTTTCATCTTGTTTTAATTACAAGAAAGCAAACATTCCTCTGTGTAACACTGTGTCTAACTCGATCTTAACGGGTCATAAAAGTCAGAGCAAAACGCGAAAGCAGATAAAACGCAGCCTATCCAATAAAATTGTAACGAATTGGAGCTTAACAACGCATCGGAAGTTATGTGTCTCCCGGAATATCTCAAATTGTTTGGAATATATCAATGCTAATGCTATTAGACACTAGTTTTAAAAATTAGGTAAAGGGCGTCCAAAGCAACAGAACGGTGAGAAAGATTTGGCGATTAGCAAAGAAGAAGAATCGGGAACATAAAAAAGCAGCAAAAGTAACACTGGAATTGGCGGCTATCAATGCAAGTCTTTAAATGAAAATGACGTATTTATTGTCTTAAAATTATCAATTATAATATTTGATATACTTGAATGGCCTTGTTAGATCCGGTGCGGTAGAAGTCACTGACAGACGCGATACCAGTGCTATTGTCTCTGCGACCTTGTACCTTGTGTGGAGGACTTCAATAGCAGTGTCCACAGATAATACAATACTATACTAGATATGAGTGTTTATATTGCGTACAGACTACACAAACAAGACTTCTAAGGGTTCACGAATGTATTGTGGCGTCTATAGTGTGCATAGGTCTATGGTAAGAAGTTATACAATTCTATACCAAACAACTCCATGCCTTATTTGCAAAACTGAAAAATAACCTTGAATAGTATGTTATTCCAGACGGGTTTCTTCGTAACGTCTGCCGCTATCGCTTTAAGAATATCGACTGATAAACCGGCTTTTCGATCACCAGATTTGGCTTGATTCCTTTTGACAAAAAATCCAACAGACAACAGACAGGCCATACTGACAAATAAGCCAATAAGTTAAATAAGCAACAAATAAGTAAAATACTTTTATAAGAAAAGAAAGAATAATGTAATAACCTTTGAACGAAGTTACACGCTTGGAGCTAACGTTAATTACGTTAATTGGAGACGGTTCCCTGCAATGAGACGTCGCTTCAAAAGGACTTTACCATTAAGACATTACAGAGAATAACATTTTATGTGCAAAACAAAAGATCTTGTTATCAAGTGACGGATAAACAAAGAGTATTGTTATTCTCATTGCACGTCCAAACAAAGAGGTTTATTTTTACAAATTCATATGCGAGTATGGCACAAAGATGTCAAGCTGTGACTCTGTAAGGGTATTTTAAAGTAAATATTTATGAGGACGATGAAAGAAAACGTTGCGACGATATGCAGAATATAATATGTAGATGCAGACTGGTGCAGTCTGACAAACTGCACACCCACTGCAATGATAGTGCATGGGGCGTAATATACCGCGGGAAATATGACAAAGAATAAAGACTGATTAGAATAGAGAAAAATTAGAAACATACTTTGTAATTTTTTTATAAAAGAAGCGTTACAAAACTACGTCTGAAATAAATGTAAAGAAGATTCGTTAGCATAGTCAAGTTAACATGAATATTACCAGAGTCTTTTGACACAAAAGTTGGTAATCATCTCGCCTCAGTTGCAATGAATAAAAAGCGTGTGAAATTAAAAAAAAATCTAGGTTTGATTCTTACATAAGAACAAACAAAGACGCCTCAGTTACGATTCCGGAGGTTGTTACATTTTTATAAAATTATTTCTCATGTTATAAGATGACCGTGTAATTAAACTTATTAATCGATCAAAAAAAAAATATCGCCACTGGGCAGTGGTTGCGTCTGCCTAAAATCCAATGATGTCGGATCGAATCAATAAATAAATGATTACAGATTTTTTCATTATAGACACCAAAGTTCTAAAAGGGTATGAAAATGTTAAGTAATTGTCTTGAGTTTTTCACACAAGGATGTCGTTTTATTGCTATTAGAGTTTAGTTCCATTTTCGAGGACCCGTTTCATACGAGAAGCCGTATCCTTAAAAAGGATATACGAGTCCTTACTTTAATGCAGTCCGCAATCCTTTCGCGTGCACATTTGTGTCTCTCGTTGACATAGTTTAAAGTACTGAACCATAGACAAGAACAGAGGAACGAGTATGAACGATATTATGTACACTTTTCACAAACTAATTTAATATTAATGGCAATAAAAGTTGTTTATAGTTGTTGTTGTTGTCTATATTATAAAAAGTACATTGAAGGTTGGATTATTAATGATTTTATTAAAGGAAACAAGAGTTCTACCCCTAACTTTAGGTATTTGGCGTATTGCTGCAAGAATTGCTGGGATATTTTTGGCTTTAGTACTAAACGTTATTGTAGTTTTGCATTTTTATAAAGTACTAGCTGTTGTGCGCGACTTCGTCCGCGTGATATTAAGTAATATAACATATGTTACTCGGGGATAACATAGCTTTCTAACGGTGAAAGAATTTTTGAAATCGGCCCAGTAGTTCTTGAGTTATTTCAATACATATAAAAATAAAAAGTTTCTCTCTTTATAATATTAGTATAGGAGCAGGTAAGAAGTAATTACTGTTACAAGCCCCGACAGGCTTTGGCAGGTAAGAAATAGAAAAGATAAAAAAATAAATTAGAAAGATAACTTCTTTGAAACTATAAAACTGTAAAGACAAAGTAGACATTAACTTTAAACTGAAGCTTAAAGCTATTGTGTTACGTGCGGCTAGTCACGGTAACCCAACACCAAATTGGTGACATGCTGACAGGGCACGTCGTCTTTCTGTAATAATAAGTTTTAGCGTCTAGCCATAGCGCCAAAACACCTAATTTTAATTACACTTATTGTTTATAACATGTAAGGCGATTTACCTTTTTTTTCTGTTTATTAGAAGGAAGCATTGTAGAGCACAATCCTTCAGTAGTAAAAATAATAAAAGAACTTTACTTTATTTGTTATTTATATGCAATATTGATTCAATGACACGTGGCTCAAACAGATAGCATAGCATAATCGCAGTATGTTATCAAGTAATTATGAATCCCCGTGAGTGACGATAGCTTTATCACTGCTAATAAGTTGAAGGGCGAAACGCACGGGTATATATATTTATTGTTTATCTCTACGACATAAAATAAAGAACTTTGTATGTTCATGTGACCTACACGTGAAAACTCTTACATAAGTACCTAGCTGTTGTGCGCGACTTTGTCTGCGATGTATCACAAAATATAGCCTATGTTACTCGGGGATAATTTAGCTTTCTAATGGTGAAAGAATTTTTGAAATCGGCCTAGTAGTTCTTGAGTTATTTCAATACAAACAAAAATACAAAGTTTCTCTTTATAATATATTAGTATAGAAAAGTAATAAAACAGCATACCACCTAATACTTTTTACGCACAACACATAAAATAATTTGATTTTGCATGCTTTCAATTTTACTTCGCCGGTGTGAAAATCCATCAAAACGCGAACGCCTCACCACGCACCGTGCATGCGAAATGAGATTTGTTACTTATTTAGATTCTAAATTGATAAGTAAGATAAGAAAATGAAAGATTGCGATGCGGAGAATATTTTGGGGATCCTATATTAACTTACAATAGTAACTAATGAATAAGAGATTTAAATATTTGTTTACGAAAATTTTACAATAGATTTATTAACAGAAACAGAATAATTTTAACTATAATTTTGAATTGATTATTCGAGTGGAACTATGTACCTAAGTGGTATGCAAATTATCTTTTAAAGCATCATAAATTTTCCTTACAATAAATACCTACTTCTCTATGCAGTTGTTCAAAGTGCACGTTGAACGCATGTCTATTTTGCACGGTCTTTTTATTTATATTTATTGTACTATTCTATCTCCCGCGCAGATGCTAATAATACGAACGTTGTGTTTATATTGTATGATTATGTGTATTTACACAGATTAGCACAATGCAAGTATGTTTGTAGAGCCACAATGAAGGTTGAAAACCACTCGAGCTTAACAACATATTTTTTACCTATGTAACCCATTAAATTATAATTAAACTTGCTAATCTAATTATTTCTCTTAATCCAATTTATTATCCTTGCATTAAAGTATTATTTTGCATGTTGTTAAACTTTAATTAATAAAAATAACAAATAAAGTAACTAAGTACTACCTCGACCAAAAAATATTTCCAACTTGTTGGGCACTTCGAAACGTATTTTCATTTCACAAAATTTTGTTTTCCACTGAGCCACGACACTTCAATTTCCAAACTGACAGCGGGGTTATTGAAAAAAAAACAAAAATCTTGGCGCGCCGTCACGATTGAATGGCGCGGGTGTGCTCCGGTGACAGAGCGCGGACTGAGCGCTTGCCAACGGGATGCTCCCGCCGCGCCGGCCTACATCGAGAACTGATCGCGCAGAGATGTGATGTAATCTATATGTGACGAAATGAACGAAGCGATTAGAACTGTTTTGATGAGACGTCAGAGTACGACGCCGGCTGTTACGTACCATTTACATAATAATGCCTTCGGTCGGTCGTTAACGGGTCGGGTACGAAAAGAGCGGCAAAAAATATTCCTTACTTAAATATTTTTACAAAAAAAATATTTTGTTGGTATGTTCAAAGACAACAATATTTCCGGACTTGTATTATGTTGCAGTAATATTTCCAGAGTTGGCTAGGATTCATTTAAGTTTTTCCGTGAAAAATGTCTTCTTACCATATCAATTTAGGTGTAGTTCTAACGCGCTAAGTTAATGATTGAGCGCTGTTATATTATTTTTTGGCATAAAATGGAAAAATATATCCACGTTTAAATCGGAATACATTAATAAACTTTGCTAAAATAGCAATGTAGTTTGTTAAAAAAAAACCTGCACACTGTTTACATTCCACAAAGTTCAGCTTAGCGTATGGAATCTCAGTACCGAGGTTTAGTTATTCTTCATAAACTTGATCTGGGGCAAATGTTACGTTATGAATTTTAATATTAATTTCATTGCTATATCATAAAGAGAAATGTCGTTGTAATACTAAATTAACGTTTAATGGTTTTAGAGAATATCGTAGAGGGCTTCACAAGGTAAACATATCCCAATCCATGACCATGTTCGTCCACCAAATCTTCCTAGAAAACCTATCAATTATTTCTTACTTAGTATAGCCACAAGATATACTTTAGTTTAATGATCCATTAACCTATGTTAGTAGAACTATTAGCACATGCACATGGCGAGTTATGTTACTGCCATTGTCTTCGGTTTATAGCGCTGACTATTCAATTGCGCTAGTCATTGTTGAGAATATAAAAAGTCGACGCTATTCAATACTGAGGATACAGGACGTGGAAATTAACTGTTCGATCTATTGAATTTAAACGCGCAAATCGTGTAAAAAATAAATGAGCAACTAAATTATTAAGTACCATCTATTTTAAGATGTAAAAAAGCCGATAACATAACAAAAAGTTATGGTCTCAAGGTCTACATTATTTTATATGGATTTTTAATGATGTTTGTAAGCCTCATGAATGCAAAATACTGCAATTAAACTATCACTATTTTCTAACGGAATTGAGGTTAATGTGTAAAGGTTGCCAGAGCAAATTCTGATAAAATCGGTTGTTACCGCAAGGTATGTAGGATTGGCGGACGGGATCTAAACGCTTATCGGTCATCGGTCACCCTAAATATTTCAGCTCGGGTACATCAGTAAACTATGCTATTATTTAAAAGACAATAAAGTTATATGTAGTAGTTTTTAACTGTAATAGCGGTTCTTTTGGCGTTGTAACTTCGAATATCTTGAAAAGCAATACATTAAATGATTTACATTAGTAAAGTACATGTGAAGCCAAAGTGTGTTCATTGTAACTGGCACCCTGCAATCCTTCAATCCTTAATCCGCCTACGACGTGGGTACTTAAGTTAATGTGTTTGGATTTAAACCGGCAGTGCGTCCAGACAGCCAAACAGGTTTATTGTTCAGACATGATGTACGCACTAACACTTACTTGTATTGAAATACGTACATTTATAAGTACAAAAGACTGTAAAAGTCGTATTTAAACAATTTTGAACCAGCTGTAAGCGTGATAACGTAGATTCGAGATTCTTTTTTATCATGTTGGCAACGCTTGCATTGAATATTTCATAATCAATTTAAGCGCTCTTTTACCGACATCAGTATTGTAAGGCTAACCGGCCTTCTTTTCAAAAAGGGATTGCAGGGAAGGAAGGATGGGGACAATGTGCGAGGACAAAAGCGGCCGCGGTTGATGGCTCGTGGCTCGCATACCAATCACAATCGCCCGTGCGCCATCTATGACAACATTCGCTTTTATCAATTTTAATAGACAATATTATTATATTTATTCATATCTACTTACAGATGTTACGACATTGAACACTTTGGGTAAGTCGATACATAAATTATACAACAAATTAGGAGGTCCAATCTCCTAATTTGTTAAATAGTTCATAGGAAGTAGGTACATCAAATAAATAAACGCTGTAATCCACTTGATCTGCAATCGAGCATGATCTAAATTCCTAAATAGTTGATTAGAGTGGATCTGCAAACAAGGTTTAATGAAGACTGCGGCTGATGTAGGGCAAACGCGTCTTAGTAGTAACAAACTCGAACAGTCTGCGTCCGTGACAAAGATGGCCACTCGTTAACACAAAGAATTGTGAACAATAACGCTAGTCACACTTTAAAATTACTTCAAATTAGGTTTTTTAATTGTTCAAAATACAGTTCTAAAAATATAACAAAAAAAATATATTAACCCAATGGAAAATCGTATAATGCCTATCAAATGAATAGCCCAGAGTCTAGGCCTGGGACATTTTGGAATCGGGAGACGTTCACGATATGGCGGTAACATAAAACGTTGAGAAGTCATTCAAGAGCCCTGTCTCGCCTCATTTAAATGCGAAATCAATCCGAATTATTTTTACGTAACGCATAAAAAAGATATTCGCGAGAAAGCTCGCGAAAGTTTTTGCAGTGGAGCAAAATATGTTTTATAACATTTATCTGCTGCTCATATAGTAATGCACGATCATAATAAAGCGAATTTATTTCAAATAGCTCAGTTTATTAACAAATTAGTAATGTTGTTATTAGTAGGTATAGCCACATAGGCTTTGAAACATCTTTTAGAAAATCTAAGAAGGAACCGAAATCTATATCGCCTAATGTGGCTACTCGACACGCACTAATAGTTTTTGTCTCAACAAGATACCATGAATGGAGCTGACATAGCGTGTGGTCATCCGTTTCAATAGTAACGGTAACATTAGTTATATGTCCAGTGATATCACATTTCCTTGTAGCATTTGTTTGGTAACTCTGTTATCCTGGAAGAATATTTATTTCTATAGATTTGTCATTGCGACCCATTTCCAGCAATGAGTAGCGATATTCGACGATTCCAACAAGGTCATCAATTAGTTGTACTTCGTTCCTACAATTGATTGAAATAGGATTTTGGTGTTTCACACGGTCGATAATTCATGTTTACGTTAACGTCGAATGTATTGTTATTTAATATGTTAGCAAATAGATTAGGTCATAATCAAGTTTTCCTCAAGTTGAAATAAAAAATAATCAACGATATGATAAAATTAAGAAGTTTTCCTCAATAAGATACTCAACATAATTAATTTCAAATTATGAAACTTACCGGTCAAGATGCGCTTACGCTTGCTACAACACTTCCAAAACTTCATGTTATATAGTGAGGTCAGATAGGATGTGACCGTGGCGGCCGTCGACTCAAGTGGACATCGTCAAACTGAGGCGATGAAACAATGACTTTTGTTTACAAATTGATCGACGCGCTGAATTATTAAACTGTCCAGCGAGTGTCGGGCGAGTGGCGATCGAGACTGCAAAGCGAGTGCGACGAACGCACACCCCCGACGGACAGTCTCCGGCAGTTCGCACCGGCCGTTAATTGAACGAGGATGGCGTGGGTGCAACACACTCCATCATCTTAATTTTATAGCGAACTAACGTTTACCAGTGGCGTCGTTCGTCTCTTTATATCAAAATGCGTCGCTTTCTTCTTTTTATCCCGATCAGGATATTAGGAAAATAGACTGTTTTTGATACAAAACACTATGAGCTTTAAAGATGTGTGCAAAATTCAATGATTCGCCGTATCACAAAAGCGTGAAATAGTATTTCAACAAACATACATTCGCTTAATCGCGTATTCTACGTTACTTGGGACTTAAGTTTATTGTTTTTTAAATTAAAAATAGACAAAAAGACGTATATTAGCGTAAAAAAGTTTATTTTCTATCACATGATGTCTTCCTACGTACGATATTGATCTTGGTACATAATAGATGCCATATTAAATACTTAGGGAACATGGCTACGAATGGAAGCTAATATTTCTTTTGTACATACCAAAAATACATTATGATGAAAGTTAATTATTTAGAATGGTTAAAATACTACAAAATAAATCATATTCATAACTATTTCCTTCTATTTTGTCTTTCAAGGATGTTTACATTTATTTTGTCAAACTCTAAACTTATTGCACTATAAAAATACACAGGTAAGCATAAATTCTAGGCACATTTCTGTACTCGCTAGTCTTAAAATATGATTACACGCATAATATGTACTTGTATAAATTACATTACGTCCATCTTAATTTAGATACGAAACAAGATGGTTCATAAAATATTTATATGAAAATATGTAATCGAAAATTTAAATTTCTACACAAACAATCAAGTTATTTTTTTTTCTTGAACAATTTTTTTTTTAATTCTATCAGCTAAATACACAACACATGTCATGTAAGTGTGTTGGGACAATCTATAAATTAATAACTGGTGTATAAACCACAAAATATATTAGAAGACTGAAGTGTATAAAATCATCCTTCTTTTGACATTTCGATTTCTAACAAAAGTAAAAATAAACATCACTTCTAGATTTTATTTCATTAATTGATTCAATCTAAATTGATTTTGTTAAAATAATTCCTTAAAACTTATAAAAATTTTTAAACATAATTACGAAATTGAACATTAAGTTTGGACTACCATTCACAAACAAATTTGGTTCACCATTTACTTACACATAACATACGAGTAATATGTACTTGATATTAAAAAAAAAGGTTTTTTATTCTATCTGTTTACACATCATTCTCCATTTTTTTTTTCAAAGTAAACTCGGTAAATCAAAATTATTATCTTTTGGATCTTTTAATCGTTTTAGAAACAATTTTCCAGTGAACTGTGACAAAAACTTAATCCTTTCAAAATGTCACAATTTTATTGGCTCTATAACTTATAAGAAACGGAATATAATTCATTTTAAGAGCAAATCTTTATTACCTGTAACATTTTTTAATAGTCCACATTTCATTGTAAAAGGAACAACGCAAATTTAAAACATCCCTGAGTACACTCGTATAGGGCACACATCTAAAACTACAGGATGTTTCCCATTGGACCCAATAGACCCTATGGGTAAAAGTCCCACAGGGATGATCGGTAGTCCAAACGGTCCAATGGGAAACACAAATTACATGATAACTACATTCTTACTCTAAAAATTAAAAACAAACTAAATTAACTTCAGACTGCATATTGAGGACTATTTGTTAAACACCAGTTAACTATCATGTCTTTATAATAATAAAGGAATAATCAAAAATCATTCGCTACGAAATTTTGATATGTATAAAATATAAAAAATATTATTAAATTCCTAACTGCCAGATTCAAAGTTATTTAAGTCGTCCCTTAGTGTACATTTTTAATTTAAATTGAACACTAAGGGATTCATAAGTGGCAGTTAGTATTATTAATTGCTTGTTCACACCTTACATAAGTTTTTCGAGCACAGCTGTCTTATGTACCCAATATACATAAAGGCACTGCTTTCCTTATGTAAATGGATTATTTCATCCATACTTGTGATTGTGAAAAGAATAAAAACTATATTAGTACCAATAGAATATTAAACCCAATAGAAATAAAAATTGTGATGTTGATTTATTGTTTAGTAACTTGGAACTAACTTTTGTAAGTTAGTTCAGGAATTTTATACCACACTTTATCATTCAGACTAACATTTAAAATTATTTGCATTTTTTACTACACGCTTCCGTATACGAACACATTATCTAACATGAGCAGTACTGAAAAACACAAAGTTATTGGTTTTTACCAACAATGAATGCAAAAACATGATTAAAAAAAAGTAGAATGCGCTTTAAGACAATTAAACTAATTCCTAAATACCTGAAGGCGGGATTAATGATTGATAAAATTGCAGTTTCTCCACACATTTGAAACTATCCAAACAACTTATGTTACACCTACAAAATCATAAACCTATCAATATACTACATAGCTACTGCTAATGTAAATTGTGTAAATATGATTAAATTTATACTTACAGATACTTCTTTATCAGTTTATCAACCAATACTGAAAAGGTGTTAACCTAAGTATCTACTAGCTTATTGCCAAAGTTACATGTGGCTATTAAAAAAATATTTCTCGCGCCACAGTTTGTGGCAAGACGATGCAATGTCTAGTTTTGTCACATTGCTTTTTGTCAATGTCTGTACCAGGCACCCTGCACGCGCGTCTGGAAGTGTGAGACGGGAGTGACGAGGTAGGCCTGCTGCGGCTGCTGCACCACGGCCAGCGGTATCACCTGCTGAGCCATCTCCACCGGCTGCCCGTTCTCCTCGCCCAGCGGCTGCACACAGTGCTGTTGCGAAACTTGTTGCACACCACCAACTTGTTGGGACATCACTTGTTGGTGTTGGCTCACTTGCGGCACCAACATCTGCTGTTGCATCGACTGTTGTTGTTGCGGTTGTTGCTGATGTATAACAACATGGGGACCTTGATTTTGCATCTGTTGGTGTTGTTGCACTTGCACTTGTTGAACTTGTTGCTGCTGTTGGTGTTGCACTTGTTGCTGCTGCTGCTGTTGTTGTTGTTGCTGTTGTTGCTGCTGCTGTTGTTGGGCTTCCTGTTGGGCATGTTGCTCCCTTTCCATGTCCTCTTTCTTCTTTGCATCCATTGCTGCCTTTTTAGCTTCAGCTTTCTCCTTCTCCTGCTGCATCCTGATTGGGTCTTTGTTTTTATCATATGTCATACACTTACCGCTGCGGAACGGCACCATATCTTTTGGCATCTCCTGTTTTTTTGCTGCAAACTTAACTTGAGGAAATTGATCTTTCATGAAGGCTCGGAAAGTCGAGTAGCCCATAAGCTTCACACCGGGTTCCAATATTTCCCCGTACTCTTTGTATGCCTCGAACAAATTTTTCCTTGAATCACCTTGTATGATAACTGTTTTGCTAGTTTTCTTACCTCCTTCTCCTGATGGCTGTACATCCTTAGGTGAGCTCGCATGTTGTTTTAAATATTCTTTTAGGAAATTAGTAGCATGTTTGTAAATGTCCAATGTGAAAGTGTTGTACGGTTTCTTACCGACATTGCCATGTATCCTGGGAGCCACTCCATGCGTCATTACATGTTGTCTGATACGTTTGAGCTGGTAATGTGTCACATTTTCTAAATATAAAAATGCCTCCAAGCAAACTTTTCTCCCTTGGTACACATAGCATGCTCTCAATCTCCTCCTGACTTTGTGCCGAGATGTTTCTGCGGGATTCGCCAAACTTGCCATTGTGATACCCATCAGATACATGTCATGCTCACTTTTTGTCAATTCTGCAATATTTAATCTGTGACGGTACACAGCTTCAGGATTGAGACCTCTGTAGCAATTGTCTTTGCAGTCACAGCCTCGTTTCAGTCTTTCTTTTACCTGTAATCAATTAAAATAATTGATATCAGTATTGTAGTTCTGGCACAAATCCTATAAACATACATGTAGTTTTTAATGGTAATTAATTGTCATTTTTACTTTACGGTAACTAATTAATAACAACAAAATTATTAAAATTAATGCAGTAAAATGTGCAATCACCTGTGCAGGATTATCTTCCAATTTGTTATCAAAAACATCCTCATCGCTATCTGATTCGGCCATTTTTTTCTTTCTCTTAACAACAACTTTCTTTTCAACCTTTGGTTTTGTGTCCACCTCCATATCTCCAGTTTCACCATCAACATTTGGTTCAAACTCAATGCTGTATGTACCCTGCATCCCTTGCAGATTGCTATCCCCGTTCTCAACTTGTATTGTATGCCCTTGCCAAAGCACCTGAAATTGTTGTCAATAGCCACAATTAATATAAAAATCTGAAAGATATTTGAATATAAAATCAGCGCAAATAATATACCTGTTCTTGATGCCCATTGTAAGTATGTTGTTGCAGACCTTGTGCGTTGCCCAATTCGAAGACTGAATGCTGTCCCATGACGGGGGTATGCCACTGGGCACTTTCGCCATATTCGCCTCCACCATTTTGGTCCGCCGGAATGGAAACTATGATCGCTTCCTTGCTGTCAACACTACGCCGCTCCACAGACAACAGAGAGTGCAGCACCTCACTGGCTTCCTTTTCTGCCGGATTCACCACCTCCATCTTCTCGTAGGACATAATCGTCCGCTGAAGCTACACTATAACCGACCGCTCATGTCAAATCACATGTACATATCTATTCACATACGTGTATGTACATCGTACAATAAGCAATGAGATATGGCCATCCCGCCCCGAATGCTAAGCAAAATCTTACAATCCTACGATATATACGAGAAAACCGCGTTAACTTTTCAAATTCATGTAAATAAACATAACAAAAATCGCGCAATTATTAACCTTAATCGCGTTTTTTAAGTTTCATTATCGCATAGCGGATCGAACTCCCGTGGAATATTGGGCCATATAGTCATGCCAGAGAAAGAATAAAACTCACCTTTTTCCAGTAAAACCCGAAGCTGTGATGCTTTAAACTATATTCCCTCGATTAAACGTTGTTAGTAAATTATTTTTAATCACTCCATTTCCATATTATAGTCATTATGAAAGAGAAATGCACAAATATTTCACAGAATTCACGGAAGCAATATGGCGTTGTACTTTCCGTGAATAAAATCGGAGGACGCCGTAGAACATGTCATTGGTACAGTGCGCATGCACTAGGCGGCGCTGAAGTCGAAGTTTCCGCAACGAACGCATCGTTTCAAAAAGGCGCGAACATTCGAATAAAAATGAACCGCGTTTTTCAGTTTTGCACAGAAAATAATTATTATGGTATGTTTGTTCTACATTTCAGCATTGCAAATAGATATAACAAGTTTATATAAACTTAATTTTGCAGGAATAATTTATTTAGAACTCAAGAAAGTAAAAAAAAAACTTATACAACATAGACTGATGATCTGATCATTGGTATGATTCCTGTGCAAGCTATAAATGGAAGAGGACGGCAGGGGATGGATCTTTATGGTGATTTTTATTATTTTAATTGTTACAAGTTGAAATCTTTTAGTGAGCTTGACACTAGCGAACTATGTTACGAGATTTGTTTCACATTATTATTAAATGTATCAACATTATATATTATTTATTCGTATAACCATGTTTACTTTGAATGCTTATATTGTTTATAAATTATGTAAGCCTGTCTATCACACGAAACGTCTGCAGTATGTTTTCAATGAGATTTATTATATCACATAGGTACAAAGTAGTCGACAATCGATAGTCTTTCAAAGCAGCTTTGTGCACTGGTATGGCATCCCATATCTGTACGACTGGACGTTTACTATCTTTTATTAGACTGTTTTATGTCTCTGCCTATTTAAAAAATGTTTTCTTTAACATTAAAAAAATGGGATAGCCGAAAACTGTTAATTGACTTCGCCATTATACGTGAATTGAAATTTACAAAACCATTAGATGCATATTTTCTAAATCCTTTCATAAATGCAAGTTGTACGGGCTAAAATGAAGACTGAAGTTTAACCACAACGAATGTCGGTTAAAGAATAAAATGTGCAAAGCGTTACAAATCTTGCTCAGAAAAATCCAACACGTAATCAGATGAATGAGGCGTACCTCACGAGGGTCGGCAGTGACGTGGAACGCACGGACGTTCAACCGTTTTGTTGCCGTGTATTGTAATTACAAACATATTTTTAAATGAGTTTTAATACAATAACAAGGTTATGATGCATGTTACGTGAACGCAAACTTTCATATATGAAAGAAGGAATCTACTGCGGTAACATAATCGTAGTTTTAAGTCGGTAAATACTCGTTTTTTGACATGAATCGGGTACAATTGCTTGCTCCACGCTGAAAAAGTGGTTTCAAGATACTTCCTAGAGAGGTCTACCAATAAATCCTAGACTTCAATAAACATTTTTGGACAAAAGTCACTTATTACGGGGGTCGTAGAAACATTGGCGAACGTAGAGATTAGAGAAAAAGCTTATTTAGAGTGCATTTCCTTCTAACAGAAGATGATGTGCTTAAATATCAGTTTAGGTACAACATCAACTCTTCTGTACATAATTTTATTCCATTTAAACAGAAAATAAGTATAATAAGTAATTCTAGAATTCGTTATCAGGTATACGCAGTTTCCGAGGACGTTGTCCCAATTCTAAATCGATTCAATACTCTGTGTGACAAATGACGAACCTACTTACCTATTTAAATAAAGTTTACTTAAACTATTTTGTATTAATCAAACTCGTACTTTATAATATGCTGTCTCATTAAATGTTAATGCGTTATTACATTATTTTGTAATGCTAATTAAACAATTGTTAAACAATGTCAAGTAAATTATATCAAGTGTTCCAATTTTAAATTTTTTATCTATATTTTTGTAGTAACTTTGGCGATATAAAATGGGAGCCGTAAGTTCTCAATCTTTCTACATATATCGTAGGATACTTCATACGTCAAAGCTACCTACGCTAACAATATCGCCTATAATAGTAACCTGCATACTATAGCGTCTTTTGGTAACGTTTTTTTATTACCAGCCAGAGCAACGGCGGTAAAGCCTGATAAAGGAATGCACGTTTTTATAATGTTTTCCAAAGATAACACTTAGAAGATGTAGTACACTTTTAATTAACAGATAATACATTCTAAAATATGTATATTTGCTCGTATAAAATATACTAGTCAACACTTTATTATGTAGTTTTACGTTCTTTTTCCGGGATACCTAATTGAAACGTTATTGGTAATTGTCGATAGCGAATTCTGTTTCTTTGTATGATTTTTTTTTACGGAGTTTTATAGAAATTATACTATGTATTAATAAATCTATAATGTGTATTGATAATAACATATCTTAGTATTAATACTAAGTTATGTTATTATCAATACACATTATAGTACCATACACACATAGTACCTATTTAAAGATTT
>QDHC01001036.1:386388-409020 GCA_013186455.1 Papilio dardanus tibullus | reverse complement strand
TTCCAAAGATAACACTTAGAACATGTAGTACACTTTTAATTAACAGATAATACATTCTAAAATATGTAATTTTGCATGTATAAAATATACTAGTCAACAATTCATTATGTACTTCTACGTTACGTTTTCCGGGATACCTAATTGAAACGTTATTGGAATTCTGTTTCTTTGTATGAAAAATTATTACGGAGTTTTATAGAAATTATACTATGTATTTATAAATCTATAATGTGTATTGATAATAACATATCTTAGTATTAAGTAGGTAAGTGCCGGTAGTACCAATTTAAAGATTTTCTATTGTCTACATTTACAATAAGTAGATATTGCTTCATTGAGTAGACAAAATTCATTCTTTTTTGTTTTTTTTTTATTATGAGAAGTCAAAATATTTAAATACGTACTCATGACGTTACGGATTTAAAAAACCACAATGTATTTTTATTATTTACATCAGCCCAGCCTTTGTTAATTAAATAAATAAAATGTTGATGTTAAGTAAAGCTTAAGTCAATTTTATATTTAACTAAGGCACTCCTGTTTTGTTAAATACATTGATTTATTTACTTTTTTATCTGGTAAATATTAATTATAGCACGACGAATTCATACATATTTATACAAAAATTACGCACCTAAGTTATATATATTTTGAATAATAGTTAGGTACTTACCAGTAGCAGCATCCAGGTTAAAGCAACTGCTGCGCGATCTGACGACGGCTCCGGGCGATGGTCCATCTGGCCACTCCATTCTTTCTTCCATAGCTTTCGAAGCGCTCCTCTTAAATTGTTCCAGAAAACTGTCTATTTGCGTCTCCAAGCTCGTTGGCGAGTTGGCCATCGTTTCCACCGAAACACCAAAAACAAACACTATTCGATATCATCCAGTCTACGACATTTTCGTTCTACGTCGCTATTTCCTTGGATATCGAATTTTGTACGATTTCATACTGCCGCCGTAACATCGTATTGTATAATGGTTAAACATTTTTTTTATCCGAATTCGTTCATCGAACCTAATTCGCGTGCAAATAAATTAAATAATACCGCAGATAGTCGCAGGTATGAAAGAAAACTATAGCAACATACGGCGATGTGATTTTACTACTGGTGCCGTATATAACAGCATCGAAAATAAAGCGACTTCCACCGACATCTATCGATCGCACTAAACAGCTGTTCGTAGAGTGTTGCCCTCACTGTATTTCGTTAAAACTAATTACAGGCACTACTAATGACTACAACTCGTTTTGTTTTTACAAATTACAGTCCGAAATTAACGTTAAGTCTATAATTAATCAAATCTAACATGGTATTGTAGCTTAGGCCTAAAAAAGTAAAATCTTGTAGTGATATATGTGTGAAGGCGATGACGTATTCCGGTTTATTGTAGTGTGCGTGAAGCCAATAGCGCCGCGACGGCAAGGCAAGGGGGAGCGCCTTGTCGGTCGAGCGCGCACCTCGGATCAGCCAGTATTGCGCGGAGCGCGCGTGTAGTTTGTGATATATCAAAGGTGACTCTATTTGTCACTAACGAGACTACACCGCCGGCATAATGTCAAGTAAGCACGTTTTTTTAAATATTTCAATCCATAAAAAAAGTTTTTTTTTTTACAATTAATTCGGCTGTATTCCAAAGTTAATTATCATTTTTTATTCGACTTTTAAAGGGTAGATTTAAAAGTCTTTAAGTTAAACGCGCAAAAATAAGTTAGCATGCACATTTTTCACGGCAAATGTGTCTGTATGAAAGTTTTCATGATTCTAAAGTTATGTTAATTTAGTATTATTTATTTCAGTATGAATTTCGTAGTACGGTATGGTATTGGTAATGGTAACATTAAATTAATATTGCATTTTTAGCGACACTTGAAAAACCATTTTTTAATTATTGCCGTCTTTTATTTATTTATTTATACATTTTAAAATAGCACTTAAATGAACCGTTGTATTACTGTGAATCTTTTATTATCCAATTATTTATCATGAAAAAATCTATTCAATAAATTATAATTCGGGTAGTTAGTTAATGTGGAAAAAATGTTTTTTCATAAAAGAGCGCAAAGTAGTTTCTTTCATCAATGGTGTTGCTTATATTAAAGATGTTATGAATTAACAAGTTTGCACACATTCGCAATATGCGTGTGAGTTATCAGATTAAATTCTACGAGATTGTAAACATACTAATGCGTTATCAACTATTTCTGTATCTATACATAGCACGATTACAGAGTAATAGTGTTCTATGTAACTGCACTGATCTTGACCATGGACTATTATGAAAATATTTAAGGTTATACGATAAGTAAGATTATAATACATATATTAAAAGTAATTTGATAGTGAAATTGACATTATTTTTATATCTTGTTTATTGAGAACGTGCGGTTTTATATTTGATACATATAGTTGAGGTTAATCCGACCCGTTTGTGGTTTCCTAAATCAATGCTATTGACTTGGTTGTGAAGCCGGGAATCGATTACATTGAACTCGTTGTTTTCAGAGTAATTGTAAAAGGATCCACTTTACGTAATATTTCTGTTTCCATATCGATCGTTTAGTTTACTGTACAATTGAAATATATATTTATTTATACCTACATATTTTTTATAATTATAGAAAACTACGATATCGCCGCGTGATTAGATCTCTCCAGCTATGATTTCTATAAACTGGAACTTGTTTATATATTTTCTTATTGCTGCTATTAATATCAGAGACAAAAATGTATAAGGTATTCATAAGAAAATATTTACTTAACGTTGTTAATTAAATTCAAAACAATCGATATTTTTATGGATTTTATGTAAATATTTACAACATTCAACGTAAAAAACATTTAAGTAGTTAGAAGCATTTAAATTTTTTAAACTTTCGTGAGGCATTATAAACTGAAAATAAAGCGGTTCTAAAACACTCATGTGTCCGGTGTTCTACCCTATGGTTTAATTAGACCGAATTAGCCATAAAAACGGAGATTTTGGTTCGGCGTAAGGCTGTTTTTTGCCTGACATCGGTCGAATGAAGCTTTACTGAAGGAAAGGCCTTTCCTAATATAATCACATAATACAAATAGATTATTTTTGTATTA
This sequence comes from Papilio dardanus tibullus, assembly GCA_013186455.1. Lineage (NCBI taxonomy): Eukaryota > Metazoa > Arthropoda > Insecta > Lepidoptera > Papilionidae > Papilio > Papilio dardanus. Next base: position 405,926 of record QDHC01001036.1, on the reverse strand, counting down.
TAATTCCAAAAACGGTTCTCTGTTCCCCAGCTGTTCGGTATTTGACAGCGTTTGTAAAGATTATCAGATTTCGGGGGGGGGGGAATAAACCCCAACTTTCCCACCTCTTCGTGTACGTGCTGGTTCATCGTTTTTGTACGAATATCTGTGGATTAGAAAAGACCAATGTAAGCTGTGAATAGAAAGTCAATAATGTCAATAATGGACATACGTGATCGGTTTTCACGCTTTACTGAAACTCGTTTGTGTCTCGTAGATAGATATTTTTTATAGGATAAGCCAGCAAATTAACATTACTTTGTTACGTCTCCCGTCATGCACGAAGCCACACAGTAAAAAGTGATCTATTCAGTAGCTTATTCGGACAAACTTTCAGTTCTATATGCAGTTATCATTTCTCCCTTTCTAATGTTCTACCCCCTTAGATTCTGGTTCGGATCTGACCGAGGCAATCATTCCGGAATTTTAATAAGTTATTCCATGAATATATTTGAGCATGGCATTCTTGTGGCATGTTAAACGGGCGAGTGCTCGCATGGGTTCCCGCCGGACCGGCCGCACCTAAATAGAAACCGCAGGGACATTGCTCCCGGCTGACTACGACTGATCCTGCGCGCCTGCGTCTGCGCCTGCGCCTGCACTCGAGTGCCTTATTGGGATCAATCCTCGAGCTATTTTAAAATATTATCGCTTTTCGAATGTTTTAATTAAATATTCCAACACTCATTATTATTATTTCACTAGTATTTGATAATAAGCTCGCTTGTCTTTGAGGTGATAGCGAGCTCTGTTCAATTTAATTTATAAATGAAATCGCTTTTAACTGTTGTTCACACTAAGTATTAACTTGATACAACAAGTCTGTTTTTACCAAAATCTTGCTAAGTTATAGTTTATCATAGCTAAATGTCATAAAACTCATGTCTTCTGTGTTATATTGTAGATTTCACAAAGATTTTATAGGAGACGTAAAAACTACACATGTCCTTGACTGATCAATAAAAGCAAGGCACAGTTTCCTGTAAAATTAGACAGACATCCCGAAGTTATATTATTTAACGACGACAGAGCCTTGGAATTTATCGATCAATAAACATTTCGCGCGTGTAATGAAAAACAAACATTCGATGTATGCTAATACAAGACTCGATTTATAAATAAGCTATCTGGACGATATATTTTTCTTAGAATCATTAGAATGTTATTCAGGTCGTACCAGTTGTGTGACATTTTGTCTAAAAATTATATCAATTTATTCACATTATATTCTATAATTAATATTCATCGATGGGATAAAACGAGAAAATTTGATTAAGATCTACATTTCGATAAAAAGATAGTAAACTATATAATCAAACGAGTATGTTAGAAATGATATTCTATCTTATTTTACTTACTAATGGCCATGGATCTTGTCTAAAATTAATTCTTATCTGAATATTTTTTTTCTTATATTCAACTTTGACGAGAGCAAAGTCATTTTAAATTTAAATATTAATTCTGGACCGTGGGACCAGATTTAGTTACACTTATTATATTCGATATCTTTTTTAATTTACTATTATGCTTGGGCCGATTTGAACCAATTAAGTACGAGATGTTGGTCATCGTAAAAAGTCGGCTATTATGTTACCGCTACAAACCTTCCTTAGAAACATCCCAGTCTAAAAAAAATGAGAAAAGTTCGATAATTATATTATCTCGTAGGTCATGGGAAAATATAAGTATCTAATAAATATCCAGTTTGTTTGTTCCATGTTCCAGTTTGTTCAGACATTTAGTCCAATAAACTTCAATAAAAGTCTCGATCGAAGCCCGATGCGGTCTTCGTTCTCGTAGCATATAGGTATTGTTTAAAACGGGCGCGTCATGACAAACAAGAACGATCGTCATTTTATTGTGGAATGCATGCGTGTCGGCTGTCGGCGGCTTACCACTATTGTTACCACAAATAAATGAAGACAAAAAGGTCTTCCCAATGTATTTACCGATAGTTAAAGATGGTTAAAATACGTGCATATCGATGCATTCAAGCAAAATAGAAAATAAGGGTCATTGGTTCATAGTCTCGTCCAAAGTATCGACTTTGAACCAACAACCCTATTTTAGTCCTTTATTTTATAAAATCTTTTTTTATTGACTCGTGTACTTACGCAAAACAGTTACTCTGTAACTACATGAAGACATCTTATAAAACATCGTAACACGTGTTTTATAAACAAAATATTCGGAATATCCACCGGCTTCCCGGAACCGCGGCGAACCCAGCTCCCACGAATATCTGACGCCGTCCAGTGAGTTTTATTTTGAATTTTATTTGTGTCGCGCTATTTTGGATCTGGACGTGCGGCACTTGTCTATTACACGGCCGCCGCCTGCGCCGCCCACCAGACCCACGCCGAAAAACATATTCACGTAAATATACCGATGAGTTGAAACAATGACGTTTATACATCACCCTGTGTAATATAGCACGAAATATACATAAATAACTATACAAAATATATTTTGAACTACACACGTGTGTCGACACATTAGGAAACTAATATGCAGAATGTGAATAAATTTAATACAGAATTCATAGCCCAACATTTCCTTTAAAATATTTGCCAAACTAAATACACATAATTTTAACAATAGATTACACACTAAACTAATGATACAAACATGGAAATAATGGCATTTATTGATCTATGCAAATATAATAAGATAGGCAATATAGAAATCTGTAAACAATAGTACCTATTCGGCGGATAATATTGGTATGAAAACAATAGACCGATTACGTTCAATACTCATTATAGAAATAGATGATGAGTCTCGGCAATCGTGTTTAGTCACTGCTATGAGAAAACTTCGTTGATATAGACTCAAAATAGTTTTGTTTAGCTAAATAAACATAGGATGTTGTAGAGAGTATTCTAAGCCAATTGTGATTCTACCACGTGCCAGGTTACAATTTTGCACTTGTGGGCGCTTATACGCAGCTTATGAACAGGGAACTGCGCACTTTGCAGTGACGGAGTGATACAAGAGGAACGTGGAATGGCGTAATCCACCAAAATGATAATTTCTATGTTATTTTCGAAATCTATCCACGTCATTGGCAAACGCAAGATGATTAAATTCGTATGAGCGATTATAAATGTGTTTTTGGCGTCACAAATTATATTTCAGATGTTTTAGTTCTTGAATGATAACGTATTGATAGTGTATGGTTAAATATTTTTAAGGCATAATGTGACTCGAATAGTTTGGCACATTTCACACACATAAAGATGTCTCAAATCACTTTGTGACTTTTCTTGGCGCCTTATTTATTGTATTTTACTCTTTTTTTCTATATTTTCGTTGTCAAACACACTTTTTGTATGAACATGCGTAACTTTATTTTTTTTTAGAGAAAATCAGAGTAAAAGTTACAAGAATATATTACCTAAGTGCATTTATTTTTCTACCTTTTTTCTGAAAGGGGAAACTGTTCATCCTATTACCGATAACAAGATCGTCCATGTTAATCCTCCAAGCAGACATAGCGTCTGTAACCTAGACTCATTACTGAGAATTGAGTCGTTGTTACATGTCGACATAAATAGCATTAAGCTTATATGTATTACAATACTCTTATGATTTAACAAGGTTTACAATTTAATCGCAGTGTAAGAAGTCTAATACTAAAATAAGACATTTAAAGATAAATCGACCAGACTGGCAATTGAGAACTAATCATTCATTTGCACTGGTCGTGGACGAAAAGTCGTATCAATCGGGATAAGGTTGGGAAGAGACATCAAGAGAGATCATTGGTTAATCCTCCGGGCCAAAGGTGTGACGCGTGATTTATGTTTTTAAACAACCTTAGTTTATTATTCTTATTCAGCCAGACGCTCACCGTTCACTATCATATAGCTTCAATCAATTTCAATTGTTTCAGACCGAGCATGGGTTACTCTGGCTACGAACGATTCTTATGGTCTGGGAGCTCTGGTGCTGGCGCACTCTTTGCGCCGCTCCGGCTCCGCCTACCCTGCCGTCGTTCTCATCACACCTTCCGTCACTGATGCCATGAGGTATGACGTCACAAAGGTTCGACTACGTATATGTGTGATTTCAAGTGCCTTGTACTGTTACCAGTTTTTTCAATACATTATTTGATAATAAGGTATTGGAGAAAGGCACAATAGTAATAGAGGCTGATAATGATGGTGAATATATGACAACAATAGCACAATTATGATGCCGTTTCTATGATGAACAAAGGAGGCATTATTCTCATTAATTTCTTTATGTTTCAAATAACGTTTTTACTTCAAACATGATAAGGGTATGCACAAATAAAATAAATCTGTGCATTTATCTAATTTGTAAAGGATCTTGTTACCAATATATCCTCAGGTTCTAAGTAAGAATACAGAGTTAATTCAGCGTGGGTCGCAACTGATACAGTATAAATGACCAATGATTCTCTGGTCAAGGTCCTGCAGCATTATGAACCGATAGGATTACAATTTTAACGAACTTATATTAGGAACGATTTTTTAATTAACTATTTATTAACATTGTCACTTATTTCCACGTATCAAGCTGTAGTTTGTTTTTAAAATATATAAAAAATGACAGACAAAAGAATGTGTTTATTTCATTTGGCCCCATGTGGTTAGGATATCGACGAGCGCTTGCACGCCTCTGGAAGCTATTTCTTCAGTTTCTTATTCTTGTGTTCTGCTTAGGGATCGTCTAAGCGCAGTGTTCGCGGAAGTGGTGGTAGTAGACGTGCTGGATTCCGGTGACGCAGCTCACCTCGCGCTTCTGCAGCGTCCAGAGCTCGGCATCACCTTCACCAAGATACATTGCTGGAATCTCACACAGTATGAGAAGTGCGTCTTCTTAGATGCCGATACATTGGTAAGTGAACAACATTGTCACATTTAGAAGTTTATTGGTTCCTTAGTATAGATTTTCAGTGAGAGCATCTTCTGAGTCGATATGACTAAGCGTTGTGTGGTGCAAATTAATTTGATTGATTAATGATATTAAAATACAGAGTATTTTGTTAGTTTATGAAGCGTTTATTTTAAATATTTTAAAAGTACTTACTTAGTAGTTTTAATATTAATAGGTACGAGATTGAATTCTTGTTTTTCGTACTGGTCGATAAAGTTATCGTTGATGCACAATTCACAATACTCATTACATTACAGAATGCACATTGTTTACACGGTCACCAAACTGTTTCATCGTGACCTATGATCCGCTAAATCTAGATACACTTGTTGAACAAAATAATAGCTTTAAAATGTGAATTTATTGATTTCTCGTCTGTTTTAATTTGCTCTGCTGTCGCTTACGCATGAAACATTTAGTTCATCATTATGAGATGGTTTTGATCAAAAACATTAATTCGAAAATAATCCATTCTAACACCGCAAGGTAATAAAAAGTGGTTTATTTTTCTTGGCGCGATTTTTAGCAACTATTTATCACACGAACTCGTGCGGGATGTTAGACCACATGTAGCAGACATTTCGCTTCTCTTTATAACTACTATCCGATTTTTAATTCCCCATAACGAGCATATGTGATAGTCATTAATCTATTTCGATTGCTAGATGTTTACATGATAAGAAAGTCAATGTTACCGGATGTGATCGCCGGTCGTAACACGAGATGACGAGACGCACAGCCGTGGCCCAAATATTTCCGGCCGGCAGTATTGGACTTGCTCCAATATCATAATACACTTTCGTTTGCGTTTTCTTTCTAACATGGCGGACAGCTCTGCATTGTGAGTTATGGAGATCACGCATTACATTATCCATCGCTTCCAGATATAACTTTACATGCGAGAGACATTCAGTTACGCAATCGAACAGCAGGCGCCGCTAAAAAATTGAGAATTAAATGATTCGCTCCAATATCATAAATTGAGATAGTCGATGGAATCCATTGACATACCGTTCATCATTATCGCGGGTTATTGTGTCAAACGAAGCCACGTAAAGATAAAAAGTACTCAATAACTTATTCACTATTTATTTGTCGCGCCGTGAAGAACGCTCGCATTACACGGCTTCTGATAAAAACGGAACGAAATTATGTCTCCGGTGAAAAATAAGTACAAATTGGATTTGTTAGATCACAGGAACGTGCGGAGCGGGCGAGGCCGATAAATTGAATTAGCAGATGTAGGATGCGCCTCGCTCTGATCCAATTGATTGGATTACGATTGACTATAAATGTATCTTAAATTATCGTTATAGAGAAATCATGTAGCGAACGCATGATGGTATGCTATCGCGGTAGATATTTTTAAATTACATTTATAAATATTATTGCCTAGTGCTTAGTAACGTCCACTATAGTGAACTTACGATTTTAATAAATACAATAAATTATAGATTACATGACAACTATTATGCACTTATAATGACCCACAATAAGCGATATAATATTATAAACGACATACTTACGCGCTTTTCTAGAGCGATTAGCTCATTAATTTTATAAACTAACTTATGCTTTCATATTAACAATCTGCAATTTGCTCTCCCTGCAACACCCCCTTAGCGTAAGTATGAACTATTTCCAGGTGGTGCAGAATTGTGACGAACTGTTCGAGCGCGAGGAACTGTCCGCAGCGCCGGACGTCGGCTGGCCCGACTGCTTCAACTCCGGTGTCTTCGTGTACCGTCCCTCCGCTGAGACCTTCGCTAGTCTGGTTACATTTGCACAGGAACGAGGCAGCTTCGATGGTAAGACACAGTAACAGTTCTTGAATTACTAGCGCCCTAGGCGAGATTTCTACGAGATTTTTTAGCACTTTGTGGGAGTGTAACAGGGATCCATTGTTAAAAACTAAATTCAGTTCATCATGTTGTTTTTCATCCAGGCGGTGACCAAGGGCTGCTGAACTCCTACTTCTCCGACTGGGCGCACGGCGACATCAACAAGCACCTTCCATTCCTCTACAATGTCACGTCTGCCGCATTCTACTCATACTTGCCCGCGCTGAAACAGTAAGAAACAATTTTGTGTTAACTGAATAGAACTTTCTAGGGGTTTCTTTAAATAATTTAACAATGTTCGCTGGAGACTCGAATTTTGAACAAAACAGTACGCCTCACCAGATTCGTCGGAAAATACTAATTATTTTATCAATTGCATCAAAATAAAATCTTTAGACCTGAATTGTAAAATGTTTCACACTCACTTATCAATAACCTTAGAATCTTCAGTCAGTAATTTTTTTTTCTAGCTATGGGCAAAACCTTAAAATAATCCACTTCATCGGTGCTGCCAAGCCATGGCTGCAGCAATTCGACTGGCAGTCGCGCAACGTGGACGCGCCCGACCACCTGCGGGAACTCCTGCAGCAGTGGTGGGACCTCTTCGTCTCACAAGTACACCCACTGCTCGATACTACAATGGTAAGAAAGCTATAAAAATGTATATAAAAGTATGCTAAAATTGTGTGGTAGGCTGAAAAATATCGAGCTATTTTAAACATATTTACCTGAATAGAAAATAACGAGCGCCATTATGGCCACCCTATTCATTATTATGCTGTCAATTTCATTAGTGATGTGAACTATTCGATTACAAAAAAATATGTGTAAAATTAAAAAAACATCTTTTACATTTTTACATTTTGAAATAAATTATTTATCAACGAAATTTTTATAGTTCATGTAACATACTTAAAACAGTACGCTGTGCGTCAATTCTTCTCGGTTAATATTTGAAATTAATAAATATACTTTCTTAGTACTTAAACCGCATAACATCGATATCCGAGAATCTAGTATCATATTGCACTGTGAATAGAATTGTTATAATTCCTATAAAGGAGATTTGATATTTGCGGTATCGTATCAAATATCTGGCAACCGCATTGTCTGTGAGGTCTCGTTAACCACAGCCTCACAAGACATAGTCTCGCTTCATTTGTGATTTATCTCTGATCGATACAACATGTCCTCCAAGCATTCCGAACAGGACTTACATGTAACAGGGGTGAGACATTTGAATATAATCAAGTATAGTTTCAATTTTCTTAATGTTTCTTTAATTTTATTTCTTGAAATGTTTACATTTGATTTTTTATATTTTCCGTTCTGTAAATATTGCGAGACTGATCGAACACGCTTGCGACTGAGCTTATTGCATTGTTGCACCACTTGTTTATAAACCACTACGATGCTAGTGCATTAATCTAAACATTTCTCCAAAATACTAACATTTTCTAACTGTCCGCAATTTTATAGCTTTTGCACGGGTTGTTGTATTTTAATTTTGTATTGGGGTGGAGTAGATGGTGTTGGTATTTTGGTGAAATTTCACCGAGCTAACTACGTAAACATACATGTGATTTCGGTAACAATATCCTATTTGTTTGTATGATAATTAAATTGTAACAATTACTGTATGTTTATAAGCTAGCTTTTTGTTTCTTTTTGTTTTTACTAATGACTTGAATTGAACTTTTTGCACTGTTTTAAAAAATAAATCTATGTGCTTAAAGTTTGATCCAAGTGACTTTGCATGAAAACCCACTGAGCCTTCTCACTCCAACCTATAGGTTGAGGTTGAAGCCGTTCCTACGTCGTTAGCGCGGCCGGAAGACACTATCCGTACCTTCAGTGAAACAAGATCTGATTCTAATTACTATAAACCTACATTAGACCCGGAGTCCGAATTTTATTGGCATCGTCCAGAGGCTCAAATACCAGATCCCGAAGTAACGGTACCTGCAATAGACATGACTCAGTTTCATGATCCGTGGGATGTTTACCGAGGCCATATTCCAGAGTCAGCAGAAAAGATAAAAAACAATCGCTCATATCAAGAAGAAGAGGCTATAAGAAATGTTTGGGCACAACAATCAATGCGACTATTTCAAAATTACACGGAACCACCTCACACTGAATATCACAACACGTGGCACTCGGGACACAATACTGAAACACAACACGATAACCACACACCACAGCACTCATGGCCACAAACAAACTTTACAGAATATTCTAACAACCAAAATTTTTACGAAAATAAAGATTATGAAGGTCACCAAAATGAATACCCTAATTATAATAAAGAAATCGAATCACATTCCAATTTTAGTTACAACCAACAAAGTTTTCGTCATTCTCCAGATCCCAATTATCCTAATGCCTCCACTGACTCATACAACAAGACTAATCAAGAATACACTAATTCGCAAAATTCGGAATCACACTTTACCTTTCAACAAGAACACCAACCTTTGTACATTCAAAACTCTCCATCTCTAGGATATCATAGTATGCATCAGCACGATTATTCACCGTCCCACCATGACAATGAGAAAACTTTTTATAATCAACAAGATTGTCATGATTCACACTCTCACAATAGCGATCAAAAATCACATTTTAAAGATACTGCAGAATCTCAGAATATTCAAAATCATCTCTCATATCAACAAGAACAAATAGAACAGTTTACTCACCCTTTAAGAAAAAGAGTAGAATACTTATATTGCGTACACTTGGATCATGAGAAAGAAAGAGATCGTCAAAGAGAGAAATTAATCGAACAAGCAGCCGAGAAAGTCACCAATGGGTACGGATCAGAATCTGAAATATATGGTTTTGAAGATTTTATTATTCCACGTCATCCGTATGATGGGTTCTATTTGAGGCATAAAATGACAATAGACTCACGCGGCCGCAAGATATGTAGTCATGAAATCCCTCCAACACCATCGCCCACGCCATCGATCTCACCTCCTGAAAGTCCGGTTTACTTTGATGCGGAATCTGAATTCTCGTCGCCGGAGGATACTTATTTAGATAGCGATGATCGAAAACATGTAAGTTACCATCCACTTCTATTTCTTCGGTATATCGGTACGTACAATTTGTTTTAAATATGTTTTGATTTATTAATTTTTTTCTTTGTAAAGTAATTTATTGTATGAGAATGAATTTGTCATTGCCAAAGTAGCTTGCATGCTGTTTTGTTGAACTAGTCTGCACGAAAATGCTTATTAACAAAGTAAACCTATAAAGTTATTATGTAACATTTTTTGAATATTTTAAGAAATGCAGTTTTCTCTGAACTTAACTCAATGCTAAAGTAATGTTTATGTTCATTACAGAGCGGTGTAGCGGGAAATCTGGCGCGCGTAGCCCCTGGTGATATCGGAGCACAGAGAGAAGCACTTGATGAATTGACACGTCGACAAGGATGGGAAGCTGGCAATATTGATTACATGGGCGCTGATTCCTTTGCTAATATTTGGGCTAAGATTTCCCAAACACTTAGTCAGCCTCCGGCATCACCACCCGAAGAACCCACCCCACCTCCGGTTGCGCCACAAGTTGAAGCGACAGAAGTGCCACAGCCTGAGATTTCTCCATCTCCTGCAGCGGAAGAACCTAAAACCGAAGTTCTTGTGGAATCAGAACAATCGAAAGAAGTTCAAGAAGAAACAAGCAATGTAGCAGAGCCCGTTGCATCGGTTCCACCAACAGATGAATCCGCTCCGCTTGAATCTTCCGAATCCGCACCGTTAGCCACTTCTGATCCTTCGTCGGAGCCAGCAGTAGAGACTGCACCAAAAGAATCAGCTGTCCCCGCGACATCTACCTCTGAAGAGCCTAAATCTGAGCCGTCTGAACCCATCTCCGAAGAAGTCAAAACTAGCCCTAAAGAAGCCGAACCAAGCCCTGTTGGAGAAGTAGAGTCTCCGGTTGCTACGGAAACAGTTCCTACGGCAGAAGGTGTAGTTCCTGTTGGAGCTGCTTCCGAACAAGCTACTATACCAGTCGAAACTGCCGACATTCCTGTTCAATCTTTAGTTCCTGAAACACCGGAGATACCTGTTCCGGTAGTAGAGGCTGTATTAGCAGAAAAAGAGTCACCCGCCGAAGAAACTGTCAAAGTAGATGATATTCCCGCACCGGTTATAGAAGCTAGCTCAATTGAAACTCCTAAATCTGAGAATGTACCAGTAGCTGTTGAGGAAGCGTCTCAAGAACAAGAAAAAGTAGTTGAAGCCCCTGCTGAGGCAATACCAACTGAAGTTGCTGCTGCAACTCCTGAGACGCCTGCTGCTTCAGAAGCTCCTTCTACTCCTTCTGCGACTGTGGCCGCTCCACCAAAACCAGAAGATATCCCCCTGACAGGTGCCACTGATAGCCCTCCTCTAGCCAACACGCCTTCTCAGGAAGCTGTGGCAACTGACCCGGCTGCTAAATGTAAGTAAAGGTGCAAACGACAATATTCAACTCGTTGAGTTTGACCGGCTTTGCACACAGTTGTGATAACGAAGCATATACAAATGGAAGGTACAACGAACAGGGACACAGAAAGCATAGCGTAAACTAACACATCAATGTAAAACATAACATTGTAGTTTCATGAAAATTTTAATTAATGATTTGTTTTTCAATAAATACAAATGGAGGACATGCCTGAAGGCATTCCTTACAAGTCGACCACGTATTAAGGTAGGAAAAGTTTACTTTACATAGATTTTAAAAAGTTATTATTTTCCATGTAGTCTACACATCACTATTTACAATTTAGAACTCCATATATCAGCTATCATTATTAAAAAAAAGCTGTTATTTCCTTAAAATAACCAATTCTTTGTATATGCTTCGTTCAACGAGTTCATTTTTCAGTTTTTTTTGTCAGATTTACTAATTCCATTCCTTAGTTAAGTATCATTTGTTTCACAAGACTGGTGGGCGTGGAGGACCATTCTTGTTGAGCAAGATGTTTTGTTTTATTTGTGCCGTTTTGTGCTGTTTGGTTTTTATGTTAATTTACTGATCATACCTTTCAAAATTACGTTGTTATTTCACCCAGCTACCGAGGAGGCAGCTCAAGAGACGCGGCTTTGATAGAACAGGTAATAATAATATTGCACTTGGACTCAACACCAATTATCTAAGACTTTGAGACTTGCCGTATATTAATGTTGTATGTAAGATTTTTTATCAATGATGTGAAGAAGATATTTAACTAAAACGAACTTCGTATAACGAATAAAAATTACTGGCACTTTGGAATTTTAGTTTAATTTTAATTTTTTATTAATTTTTAAATTACCCGTGCACTCAGTATGTATTTTATCAAAATAAAATTAGGAACTAAAATTATATGCTAGTCTACGCTAGACATTAAAATATTTTTCACGTCTTAGCTATACCAAAATATCCAATGTCCTTCATATCAAATTCGTGTAGTTATTTAGAATTTGGGTTGAGTCCAAGTGGGTATAAAATGACGTAGGAACATTTGGTCGACTGTGACAAATGTTGGTGCTACTTCTGGGTTGTATCAAGGAACTTAGAGAAATCGATTCATTTACAATCGATATGATCTTACTCGATGCAGTTGTCTTTTCTCGTAATTTAAAATGTCTGCTGCTATATTTAGATTTAAATATTTAAGTCTGTTCATCTAAAAAAATACTGTACACAATATAAAACTACCTACGTTAATTATTTATACTGAAATACAGTCCGAGCTTGATATACGAAAATAAAAAGGTACAAAAATCTATTACAATTAATTCTTTTTCTTAGGTACGGTATATTACTGATTTATAACATGTCTTAATTTCACTTCGACTTAACGTCAGGTCGCACTTTGATGCAATCGGATTGATACAAAGTAATAATTTGAGCAAAGATTACTGCAAAGAGAATCGATAAAAAGTTCCTCACAAATATACTACGCAGTAGCAGAACTGTCTCAATATCTACAATTTCGTATTTTATTTTTGTTTTGCTTTTCATGACTTGTCACACATTGCAAGGAACATTATTCAACGCTTGTCCTCCACGGTACATTCTCACTTGTGCACACCTGTCACGATCAATGTCATAAGTCTACGAATGAACGAACCTATACTCTCCAGCCTATACTATCAATACGTAGTTGTTTCGGACCATGCTCAGTATACATACATGAGGTAATGATTTGTAAAATAATAATCCTTGTAATGTCATCGAGCTTGTGATGTCCGCTAACTGACACAGTTCTAACTTTCCGCTTGCATCGTTTCGAGTTAACCCTGTAGCTCTGTTCCCTCGACTTTGTTCCAGGCGCTAACCGAGCTTGCTCTCTAATGTGACCGCGATACTAACGCCAACCGTAACCGAAAACGAGAGATATAAGGAGGGAATAATTGGTTGTGTAGCGGAGGCGCGCCGCAAGCCGGCCGGCAAGCTGCGCCTGCACCCGCCCGCCGTCGCCGACCCCTTGCCCACCCCCGACAGCGAGCTCGAGGACGCCGACTCGCTCGCGCAGTCCATCATAGCCAGCGAGCTGCGCACGCCCACCGTCACCTCCCCTTCCCCGGCCCTGCGCAGTCCCGCCTCGCCGCCACCGCCCAAACAGGAGAAACGACTTTCCGCTGACGAGTCGCAGCTACCCACCCCGCCCGTGCCGCCCGTCAGTTCGGTGTCGCTCTCACAGATAGGAGTCAAACCTGCTAAAGAGAAGCCCACGACCGCAGCCCAAATAGAGTCCTCGCTAGCGGACAAACCGGCGCCCACGTCGCCAACGACGCCCACTGAACCAAAGGCACCGGCGGAAGCGCCTAAAAAGAAAATCGTGAAGAAGGTGGTAAAGAAGGAGAGCGCGGCGAGCGGCGACGCGCCCGTTCCCCCGCCGCGTAAGAAAGAAAAGAAACCCAAAGAAAAATAAGCTCCTGACAGTTTCTCTGTGCCATACGTGTAGCTTCTCCTATAATGTTAACGTGTATTTAATTTTCGAATATGCTTTTACGTGCCGTAACAATTATGTTTTAGAATTTAGTTTTTATCATTTACTACTTACTATTATAGCGCGTCCATTATTTTTTTTCATAATCAATTTGTGTACTGATGAATATAAAACTTTATTTATTATGTTAATCTTATTTATATTTTTTACCGATTGATTCATTATTTTAAGATAATCGATTTTAAATTTGATTTTAAAATTGGAAATTGTCTAACCAAAGGACGAAATATGATGAATTGAAGATTTTTTTATGAAATTTTGTATTAAATGTTATTGAATTATTATGTTGTTTCATTCCTTAACCTCAATATAATAAATACCACATAGGTACTTAAAAAATCGACGATTTCCATAATTAAAAGTTAGAAACGAGGATTTAGCTTTTAATGATAATTACTATGTTGTTACGACGTGAGCGCATTGATTGATTTTAAATAAAATAAAAAAGGTCTCCCCGGCGGGGAATCGAACCCCGGTCTCCCGCGTGACAGGCGGGGATACTTACCACTATACTACCAAGGACTTGCGTAACATGTCGAAATTTATAATCAGTTATTTTCTGCTCTTAAACATAGTGGATGTGATACAATTTACAAAATACAAAATCTATTAAGCCATGTTATACAAATTGTGATAGTGCAAACATTATAAAAGCACAATATGAACGAATTGTCAACTTTTTTGAATAAACTCTGAGACGCCATCTATCGACACAAATAGTCTACAAGTTTTAAAGATTATAATCTATTACGATAGATGTCAGTAATGAATATTAACTACAACATTTAAATAATGTTTCAAATACTATTTTACAACGTTTGCATTAAATCAATAAAGTACATTATTTCCAAATATTACACTGATTTTTTAAAATTATTATTAAGGCACATTAATATTCTGATTTACTGCCACCTATCGGTAACTTTGGTGACACAACATTGTAACCAATGTGGCGCTTAGGACTTTATACACCGTAGTGACCAGTTTTGAGCAAAGGCGGACGGGCTACAAAGCAAACCAAACAACCAGTTAGTTTTTACCTGAACGGGAGGGAGGTTGTGCCGTAAATTTTCGTATAGAAACGTTTATTTGTATTGTTTTTTTACGTATTTTATTGCTTTCTGTAAAGAAATATACTTTTTGATGAATAAGGTTTAAACTTTTGACTTTTATTGTATTGATTCGTGGATTTAAATCGGTTTTCTTGTGAATTTACAATTTATACGAGTGTGTAATCTTGTATCGGCGAGAAGTCGACGTCGTTGGACTGTGGTTGAAAAAAATGTGAAGAAATTGTGATTTTGGTGAACTGTTGATTCTAATGAGGACCTTATTTTTGACATAAGGAAGGACAAAGTTAGAAAACATGAAGTGTTTAATATTCCTTCTGCTGTTGCCGGCATGTCTTGCACATCTCAATGTTTATTTAAGCAGTGCTGAAGTATGGAGACTACTCGGTAAGTTTACATTAATCAAAAACATGGAAAGTGTTCGGAGTCCCGTGACTCATACGAAGAACTGACTTTTTCAAAATCTAAATAGATATTAGTTTCGGTGTTTGGCATACAAAAACGTTTTCATTTTTTTGTTTTCATGAGTACAATCTTTTATTATAAAACCTTGTTTATATGAAATTTTAATAAACTTCGTACAATGCAAAATAAAAAATATAAAACGGAATAAATTATTTTGAATGTAAAATAATAACATTGTAACCCATATAATGCTAAAATCGTACTTAATGCCTTTTATAAATAAACTTTGCTTTTTTCGCTGTAATGTCTGTATGCAAATAAACATCTCGATAATTCGTCAGTTTATTATCACGCGGGAGTTGATAACGAGCGTGATAATGATATCAAACTATCACACTTGAAACATCTGTCCAGTGATCGTTATAAATACAATATTGTTATTAGCAATCGCTTGCCATTGTAATTAACTTTTAACATTTTATTTTACTCAGAATTACATAGCATTTTCTATCTAAGAACTAGATTAGATGCAAAAAACAATAAATAAATATTGATACAAACGTCCAGATACCTTTTTATGAAACAAGAGAAGACCAGTATTTGTTTTTGTACCATCAGGCCCCTATATAAAGCTGACTATCATTACAATATCATTACTCAGTGATTTTATGCGCATAGAAATCATTTTATAGGGAGTACTAAGAACTAAAAAGCTTTATAAGGAATGTGAATCACTTACTTGAACATAATGCTTTCCTTCATTATTTGTAATGGTCACAAAAAGTTGGTATACGTCTCCTTACGTATTCAATGAGACTCCCTTGGATAGAAACTCGAATAGGCGTTGACAAACGAGTGCACTTTTCTATCAGACGCATAACAGAAAAAGTCGTAGGTACTCACTGCCACAGAGTTGTAAATGCGTCAAGCGAGTGTCTTTTTAAATTTTGAACGAAAAGATTTCCATAGCGATGATTAAACGATTTTGTGTAAGACAAACAAAACAAGCATGTAAAACTAGTTTACATATTGAAAATATTGATAAAACACTGGACAGAAAACTGAATATATACACATAGTTAATGCTTAACCACTCCCCAGATCCCTGTGACACTGCTTCATTTTATTATCTACAAAAAAAGTGTGGCTTATCAATAGACCACTTTTAGCAATAAATTTATTAAAACTTTCGTGAGACATTATACACTAATTAATTAAAAACAGCTTAACTCACGTTTATTTCGGTGTAGGTACCGACTAGTTTCAGACCCGTCGGGGGTCCTTCATCAGGGAAATAAACGTGAGTTAAGCTGTTTTTAATTAATTAGACCACTTTTATTTTCTTATTTCGGCTATAGTTACATTAGGGATGTGACTACTAATTGATCTAAACCTAGATCTTTAGGTCGATGTTTTAACATTGCATTTATTAAGTTACATTGCAAGCGTTATTTATGTTATTGGCAATTTGTTATAGACATTAACGTCCGAACAAACAAACAATGTGTCTTGTGATCGAGGCGGAAACGAGCCAATAACGTTAGCCGTTACTTGCCGGAAGTTAAAACTATCAAAAGTTTGTTTTAAACGTCGAATGTTAAAACTATTTTAGATGCAGTATTTAATATTTTTATATGAAAATGTTGAATAGTATGTTAATTTTTTTCTCATAAACTACCAATAGGCCTTATTAAGGCTTTTAAGTATAAATAACAGTTAATGAAACCGACTTTCCAAAAGAAATTGAATCTATTTCTGACAGTGATATTTTCAAATCCGAGATTTAATCTTATTACAGGCCAGTATAAATGCCACAACAGATTAAATCGCTCGTAAAAAAAAGTTAAACCTCCACAGAGGTTTAGTGTCGCGGAGACCTTCCAGAAATTGCACCCCGTGGTGAGCTTTGTTATCATTACTGTGAATCGCACACCTTTTACATTTTATGTTTACAATAAAGGATAACAGGGAAGAGGAATACGATAATATCTAAAGTGATAAAATCAAAACGTTATACGTTTAAGCAGTATAGAAAAGAAAATATATTTTGGTGCCTAATTTTAATATTTTTTTTATAAAATCGTAATTAATTGAGTCTTGGTAAAAGCCGTATGTTTGGTATAGCCGTCATATTTATCTTGTCTGCCTCTCTGTTTTTCTAGCAATAAAAAGTTATTTTTTTATTTATAAAACTGTCCGTGCTGATGCGTTTGTTTTTGAAATCCAATTTTATTCAAGACAAAATACTAACAAATTCTACGTTTTTTTTTATTTCCGAGTGTAGGTTGATGTTAAGATGAAGTGACAGATTTAAAAGGGGCTGCGTGTGCGCAGGTAATAGTTTTAAAGATGCGAGGAATCACAATAGGGCCCTTTATACAGCAACCTGCGGGACAAGACTGCAATCCATCTCTGTCAGAAACCAGCCATCTGTCCCTTGTCCTTGTTTAGAAATTACAATTAGAATAGATAAACAATAGAGCAGAGTTTCTTCACTCATAGAGTTCCGATAAGTGTTATGTCTTTTAAAATATTTAACTTTCTAATTACGTTATTTTTTGTAATAAATATCTTACGTTTGACGCACGTTAAAAATACTAATGATGGATTTTATTTAATTGCGGTAAATAAAATCCGGAAGATATCAATCAAGGTTAAATTCTTCAATCAAAAAATTGGCACTCTACCCTAAATTGTTGACGTTAAAATTGAGACATCGACGATATTTTAATTTTGAAATTATTTTTCAGAATACTTTAATAGTTACTAAATCTACGCTAAGGGATGCTCCTATTTAAGTTAAAGAAAACCTTATTTGCATCCACACAAGCAATAAATACTTGGAGCGAGCTATATTAACATATCTCATAATTTTATGTATTATTTAAAATTTCCAATATTCAATTTAAAAGCACCAACGTTACGGGGTTGTCGGAATATCATATAGCGCCATAAATATTGACACTTATTTTAGGGTTGCCGCTCTTATTATTTAAAAAAAAATGCATTTGTACACTTTCTGGCAAAACTTAATTTGCTAGTAGTGTCTCTATTTTGATAGTAGGTTTATTTATTCAAGAATTAATATTCAGTAATTCCTTACCTGATTCTTGATACAACTGTTTTAATAAATAAATTGATAAAGAATCGACAACCCTACTAACTTCGGCGGGTGCGAGTAATTTATTTCGGATGACATTTATGTAGATTCTATGGAGGCGAAGCAATAAAGTGTCCGAGTAAAGCATGTCCGACACCGCGGCAGCAGCGATCGGACACAAGATTCAACGCGACAAAATCGCGAAAACTTGAAATTTTTATTTACATATAACTCCGACTTTATGAATATTGAACACGCTCGGTGTTAAAAATACGATTTCGTGAAATGATAACGTTTACCTTTATTTATTACTTTTGTATACCTTTTTGGGACAACAAAATTGTTACTAATTTAGAACTTATATTTTTAATGAACATCGTCAAGGAATTAACGATATATTTATTTAAATTAATTACGTAACGCGGTAGCATCGTTTAAAAGGCGAGAAACCTTGAGTTAACGATTTAAAGATATAATTACAGTCGAACCTGTATAAACGAGAGTCCAAGGGATCGCGTGTCTTGCTTATAGAGGTTTCTCTCTAATCCGAGTTTCTCGCTTATGGAGGTAGCTCGTCAGGACCAGAGAATGACTCTCCCTTATAGAGGTTTCTCACTTTTCCCGGTCTGGTATATGTTTATAGGGAATTAGTAGTTTACATTTTTAATAATAATTAACAATGTTTTTACACAATAACATGACTTAATGATATTAAACATCAAAATAGTTAATTAACACAAGCAATTAAGAAGTGACTTATGCTTTTTATCATTGTTTCTAGCTACAAGCGCTTGCAATTTTTATATCCTGCTTAACGAGCTGTGTAAGCTTGATAAGTGCTCGCAACTTAAGTTTAACTTAAGCTGGTGCTGGTCAAATCAGATGACGTGCTTTATGGCTTACTGTTATCGTCTATCTTAATTCTTTATGACTAAGCAACCGTCCAAGTTATGAGATATTCATCTTAATTTTATGACATACTGGAATTCTCTTTAATGTGTAATGCGGGTGTATTAAATGAATTTTATTACTAAATGACGTTCTTGTAATTTTTATTAACCCTTCTTGTTGCTCTACGGCTTCATTAGACCGAATTCGCGATAAAAACGGAACTTGCTTCGGCTTAAGTTAGTTTTATTCGCGTAATCAGTCTATTATAGCCGTAAGGTTAACAAGAATTG
>QDHC01001036.1:362875-386077 GCA_013186455.1 Papilio dardanus tibullus | reverse complement strand
CTATTATAGCCGAAAGGTTAACACGAATGGTGCAAGGAATCTTACATAGAACTACTAGTAACTAAGATATTATTCAATCGACGAATAATATAATTTCTTGACTGATTTATACATATCAAATGGAAAATATTACATGAATATTAAATAACTTACTCAACTGCAAATTAATATAATGATGTGACTTTAGAGTAATCCGCTTTTCGCTTATGGTTTGCCCCGCTTTAAAACCTAGTTAGAGCTAAAGGTGCTCTGTGCATTGTTCCACGAACGGCACGACAGCGGTGTGGGCGCGCCCTACTGTCATTACCTTCATAGACAACTGCTAAAACTAAATCGTGTTAAAGTACTTAGTAAAACATGCATTTAAAGTTAAGGAACTCATAGAATATGTAGTTTTATGATGTCCTGGTTTTGATTATCAGTATTTTGTGAATAAAAATAGCTGCCATGTTCGATCTTTTAACAAAAATGCAATAAGGCAATCGGAAATAATTTCGGCGAAGGAAAACATCCTCCACATATCGGCGAAGATCAAAGATACTCTTATGTATGTGTGAAGTCACGCAAAATACGCGCTAGTCGTGGAGTTGTAGAAAATGGAACCCGTCATGGTTCGAACTGACCTAATAACTAAGGCAATCGGTAATTATTTTAGCAATAGGTTCAACTTTTGCTGCACTTTTATTCCTTCTGAGCTGATTTAAATTGCATTATAACATTTTATGCACCATTTCCTAACGATTCTAACCGCTTACCTTCTGTTACGAGTAAAAAATACCCCCTCATTATGTAAACAGATCTTTTAACCGACGATTGGATTTCTTCAATAGTACGTTGGTGGGTGGGAGATTAAAAAATCTTCAAGTAACTGGATACTTCAACCGCGGTATAGGATTACGTTTAGACATGGTAACCTCTTCAGTTACCGTACTTGTAACTTTTAACCGTTATATTTAACAGGAACCTGGTTAAGTGAGAGGCGAAGGGACTGTGATATTTGTCTCAGTTATAGAGGGTTCTCTCTAAACAGGTTTTTCGCTTATGAAGGTTGTCCGCCGGGACCAGAGAATGATCCTCGCTTATAGAGGTACCTTGCTTATTCAAGTTTGACTGTATATTCTTAACAAGCATCAACATTATTTTGGGAAAAATACAATTAAGGCGTAGAAAATAAATTAATTTGACAATTCCATAAATATAGGAAAGGACCTTTTAAAAGATGTTCCTTCGATTTTTGCTTTTCACGACAGTACAAAGATGCCAAAAGGTTCAAATATTTGTCGTCACGGTTACCTGTGCCCTTCCGCTTTCTTATCGCTAGTTATCTGAAGGACGATCTTGGCCTATACCAACATATTTACGTGCATCCCATTCCCTTACGTGTAAACTCTTCTCTTCCACAGATTATCCCTACCACGTTCTCTTTGTTTATTTTTTGTACAAACGTCTCACAATTGAATAATATAAACGAACCGGAATAGACATTGTTATTTTAATAAATAGTATTAATTCTGTATTCAGGAGAGTTTGAATCACGTCCCCTTTAAAATTGTATGTCATGTAGTATTAACAGTGAAATATTTTAGCTGTGGAGCTTTATAAATATGGGCACAGCGTCCTTCTCGAAAATATTCTTTATGTAAACAATGTTGACACGCGAGATGTGGAGTGGGCCTAAATAAATTTAATTTCACGGTTGCTGTTGTACGAACGGGTGAGGTTTTTTTTTTAATTTGTGTAATCGTGTCATCCAGCCAGGTGGTTTGAATTGCTTTTATAATTTAAATTAAAATTCTATTTGGTGAAGCAAATAATTCGAATTATGTTGTCTATGAATTGGGCTTGAGTTACTAATTTTAAATAATTATGCCACTCAACGTTGTCAATTGATCAAGAGACTTTAAGTTTAGTATTTACAAAAACGTTGGACGAAAAATACGAGATGTATGTATTGTAATACATTGCTTGAAAACCAGAGCTAAAGTTTTATTTGAATTGTAAATTCGTTCAGAACTAGTATAGGAAACAATTGCAAGCGCGGAAGTTGTTACGCGAAAACGCATTCTGTTAATTTGTTCCTCATAAATATTGTAAACGAGTGTTTTAGTTGAAAGCTCGAGCGAGAGCTTGCGCAGAAATAGAATTAGAGGCGTGCATTGCTCCGGCCGATGTAGTTGAGGTATGTTTAACGTGACCAGATGTCTGTTTTGAACGGGACTGTCCCGTTTTATAGTCAATGAGTCCTGGTGTCCCCGAAAGAATTTCCCAAATTGTCCCGTTTTCGGAAACCGCGTGTTGAGTAATTTGTCTTAACCTGTCGTGACATCCCTACCAAAATTTTGAACGTTATAGGAAGATTTGCCTCTGTGCACTTCATCTACATTCATGTGACGATAGCGAGAGCTCGAAAGTGGCGAAAACGTCGTTCGCCCTTTGTTGACTAATTTTACATTTATGGTTCACCCAGTTTTCTTAGTATGCAATGGCGTTTTACTTACCTTAACTTTTCATTCTAACTTTATCGAAATAAATAACTTAAGAATAATGTTTTTCTTCTTTTTAATTGTCCTAACAAAAAACTAATGTCCCGTTTTGAGTACAAGAAAAATGGTCACGTTATTTGTTACATGAATATGCATGTCGTTATTTTCAATTAACTGAGACGGTTCAACAGAGCACAGCGCTTCGGAAACCATTGTCTGTGCTCATGCAATTTTAATGCATCATTGTTGAACAGTTAGCACCTAATCTGCTTTCCTACTACTAAAGAATGGTTAATTAAGTTGCTGATTATAAGCTATCTTGGTTAATTTGCAATGCAACGAATGCGTACACTTAAGTTCAACTTTAACCCTTAAATGCATGGTTTTTTATCGCGGCCTGGAATGAATGATTACAAAATTACGGAGACTTTTCTTATAAGTCTATAAACTTAGTCGATCGCCAAATAGAAATGTCAAAAAAAAAATACATTTGTCTCCGAAAGTTGCATAATTTCTTTTGCAAATATTTTTTTAAACACCTACCACACGACTACAATAAAATAACGTGAAACGTGGTACATTTGGCAAGAAGATGTATTTAAGGGTTAATGGTCTAGTATAATGTTTAAAGTTATCATAGTCGTTACTCAAGTGTACAAGAAACTGTGGACTAAACTAATAACGTATCGATTCAACCGCAAGAAACCTATCAGCGCTGAGTGCGCGTGCTGCGCTGTGGAAATACTTTTTATTACATTTTATAACATGAAGCAATCTCCTTGAGACGTCCTAGCTATATTATTGTAGCCGTACATGCAAGTACAGTCAGAGACAATCGAGTATAGTCAAACCTGAATAAGGCGAGAAACCTCTACAAGCGACAGACATTCTATAGTCCCGACGAGCTACCTGCATAAGCGAGAAACTCGATTAGAGAGAAACGTCTATAAGTGAGAGTCATCGCGGTCCCTTCGACTCTCACATGAAAATACATATTTCACTGTTTTTATGGTGACTAACAACATCCAAAGGTTTAAAATACTTAGTTCATACTCAAATAACTAATTACCAATGTTATCAAGTACCAATAACTTCTAATACAAAAAAGTTAAATGTGACAATTTAATTGAACGCGACTGTACAATGTACAATAAATAAACTGTATCAAGTACCTACAGCTGAATATACATTACATTTGAGCACTGAATCTTTTTTATTGGCGCCAATTATACTAAATACCGACACACGACAGCGAGCGTTATTAACACTTTTGTAATCATTGCTCGTTTTATTAAAAATATAAGTAATTTGATATGAGGTTAATCTACACTATTATATAAAACAATAACGTTTTTTAAGTTTGTCCCTATATATGCTTGAATCTTTAAAATTACGCAACGGATTTTGATGCGTTTTTTTAATAGATAGAGTGATTCATAAGGAAGGTTTTTTTGTATAATACGGGTACACTAGCAACCCGCCCCGGCTTCGCCCGGGTACAATGCTAATACAAAATACACTACAGTAAAACTAAAAACGTTGATTATAACAGCCATACTAATAGCAATTTCACCCGTGCGAAGCCGGGGCGGGTCGTTAATTAATTAATATTAGGAAAGATTACGCGATGATTTATACAAATACATTCCTTTTTAAATTTGTCTTTTAGCAAAAATTAAATAATATTTTTTATACATTGCGGTTTAATTCCATTGCCGAAAAACACAATCTTTGTTTTTTTCTCAAAGATGTTGATAGTTCATTTCTAAACATGTGTCATAGTTGTTTACAAATTACAAACATTACATTAAGTTTTTTGTAATCCGAGTTTGATTTTTTTAATATTTAACTAGATAGGGATTACCCAAAATACATGCGCTACAAAGCGATTCGATATCGAACATCAAAAATGTATGGAACTGACAGTGACGTTCGATATCTCACACGTGACAAGCATATGCTTTATAGAAAGTCTTTGTTCCATACATTTTTGTCGATTCCATCAGCAATATGATTCAAATGATGTCCAGAGTGATAAAACATAGCACGTGTTTGTATGTTTATGTGTGTGTAAGATGCGACAGGTTGGCCGTGGATCCAGGTCAGCCGGCAGCTGAATAAATAGATCTTTATAAATAACATACCCTGATCATTTCAGCGACGGACCGATTTGTATAAGACGGGAACTTCGTATTGATCATTGACTTAACTGTTTAAAACAAACTCCTACGTCATTCTTCATGAATTTTACTACATTCGAACCTGTGATATTTATCTCCCTTATAGAGTTTTCTCTCTAATCCTATTTTCTCGCATATGGAGTTAGCTCGTCGGGACCAGAAAATGACCCGCTTATAAAGGTGTCCGCTTATCCATGTCTCACTTATCTAGTTTTGACTGTATTTGTTAAGTAATTCCATAGATAATATTACACCGACCTTTCATATTATAAATTACTCTACATCTCACCGCTATTACCCTAAAACTTTATTAGACCTATGTCACGCAAAAAACGGCCTTATGCCGAAGTAAAATCTTCGTTCTTTTGCGCGAACTCGGTTTATTGGAGTTGTAGGGTTAGTGTTTAGCGAACTTTCCTTTTACTTTTGTGGAAGGCATTGGGAAAGACCTCTGTCCAGCAGCGGGCAGAAAAAGGCTGATGAACTTTACAATGATTTAATATCTATTGCATTTGTTTCACTTACTAAATAATATAAAAGAGAAACCCAAAGCAGCAGTGCGTGTTACAACTCAGATGTGTTTATAAATATTTATGTATTTTCAATCTTTCAAAAAAATATATCTAAATGCGATCTCAAAATCATTTCTTTAAATAAATACGAAATTCTTTTCTTTTCAAAATTATCAACACTACCATTTACACTTTAAGCGTAAATTGCGATTTGAAACCCAAACAATTACGATAAAATGTTTGCATTAAATAATCATTTACTAGTAAGTATAAAATTTTAAGAAAATTAACATTCAATTTTATGTATTTAACGCTTCAAGGGGGCTAACCAAAGTACTTTTCAATTGGCGATATCGCTGATGAAATCGACAAAACTGTAAAAAACTGGCATTGATATTCGATAAGTGCTTGTGACGTGTGAGATATCGAACGCCATTGTCAGTTCCATACATTTTGACTTCGCTATCGGATCGCTTTATATCGAATGTATAATACTTTGGGTAGCCACCCTGAAGTTGAACGCCAATTAGCGTTGGATGTGTGTTCGCATCTAAACGAGGATCTTTGAGGAATCAATTGCTCCAAGTCGTATTCGAGACAATAAAATCTCGAAGAACAATAAAACGCACAAAAGCAGTTACTATTTGCCTTTTACTAATGTTTGTTTTTTCTTACTTCTAATTCTGACGTCGCCTGCTGTCGTTTTTATGTTTTTTGTGATCACTATCGGACGTCCTTTTCGTTTCTTCCATAAAAAATACAAATGATACGAACTAAAATCTCTCGTTGTGGTAAATTGCCTGATTTTAGGTGTAGAAATAATAATGTTTTCGAACTTGCATTTTAAGTAAACTATTAAATTGTTATTTTTATGGTAATTATATATTTATTTTAAAGTTATAATTATTTAATTTAAAATAAGAATCTTTTAAAAATATAAAAATGTTTTATTAAAATAACACCTATTAATTTAATAAAAATTAAAATACATTTCTATTTTTACACTAAATAGTGTGAGTTGACAATTTAAAATAGCTTTCTTTATTAAGATCGATAGTTGTGTTTATATGGAGCAATGTTCGCGGTCCGGGCGACGTTCAATCACACCTCGCTGGCTTGTGGCAATTTGCCGGGAATGGATAGAGACGTCATCGGGATAAAAAGCATCGATCCATCAGCGCGCGCTCGGCCTGCGTCTGCGCATATGTCACAGACTATACTCCGCCTCTCAAACTGTTGAAATTATATAATATCTTTTTAAATCTGAAACGTCGACTTGAGATGTCTTTATGCCGACCACTGACACACGTGAAATCAAAAATGTTATCTTAATGAATCCATTATGTATATTTTTCTGTATTCAAGATATTTTCATATTGTTTATTTACGTCGTATGTGTTAAAGAATTTCCGATTTCGTGACTTGTCAGAGAAATAATCAAGGGAAAGTGCGACATCGTATCCTCGCGGGAGGTTTTGGAAGCGCTGGCGAGCGGAGACAATGGCGACGGAAAAAATACCCGTCTCCAAGATGAACCCGTGTTTCCTCCCTAGGTACAGGCTTCGGCTTTTAACGTAAATGTATTTGTTTACTTTTAATTTCGGATGATGTATTTATGTGAGATTGAAGAT
This sequence comes from Papilio dardanus tibullus, assembly GCA_013186455.1. Taxonomy (NCBI): domain Eukaryota; kingdom Metazoa; phylum Arthropoda; class Insecta; order Lepidoptera; family Papilionidae; genus Papilio; species Papilio dardanus. Next base: position 379,271 of record QDHC01001036.1, on the reverse strand, counting down.
TGATTCTCATAACTATTTGTAATCTAAGAAATGTTTTTATACTATGTTTTATTAATATTTTATTATCATTTGAAGAACAATTCACTTTCGAATTCGAAATAAAAGATTTATTTCGTTTATTATTAAAATAAACACACCACCTATACCTACTCGTATATTATGAGTTTTAAAATACAATGACGTGAGAAATCGCATCTAGACAGTTTTTACCTAAACATTTGATACTTAAAACTTTGAATAAATTATAAAATATTTCATTGGAATATAATTTATCCTCAACGCTACAAACAACTTTTCTCATTCGGCGAGTAATAAATATTCCAAGCAACCGCTGCTGATATATTATTTATTTTAATATATTTTTTGTAAACGTCCATCAATCACGTCGAGATCTGTTTGACCTCCGCGCAGCGTTTAATTCTTACAACGTAGGGCAAACGGTCAGCCTGCCGACCCTCTTTGGGCCGCGATGTCTGTCAGCTGCCGCTGTCGACTCCCTCGCTGCTCGGTTTAGACTCCGACAGCGCAGCGCGGCCATGATCGATGATGCGGTCGAGGAATGCGCCACAAAAATAGCACCCGTCTTGGACACACGCTAATGTGTTCCGCTAATGACATACTCGTTTTGTTTTAGAGCTATTAAAGTCCCGCAAATATTTGAATATACCACTCCAATCCCACGCTTAGAACTAACTTTGTAATCCCATAGAGTGGTTTTCTCTCAGCGTGGTACTACCATAACGAGCCGTTATTGGGTCTCCTGTTGGGAAGCCACGCGACTGGTATTTGATTTCCCGCAATGTTTATCCACTGATGTCCTATTAGGGTCGACGCCGTGACAATTTTGTTTAGCGCGCGCCGAAATTGAATAGGCGGATGGGAACCGCGACACGCGCTACAAACACTAAATGTGCAAATAAATCTATTGTACACTATTGTGATGCACCGCTCGTATTACCAAATGAACTTATAGTGATTCACATTGGGCAGGCCGCAAAAAACATTATTTATTTTACTGAACTGCAATAAATGTTTTGTAACGATCGGTAAACGAATTTCGTACGTGTGGTTAGTTTTGTATCGATGCCTAAATGTTTATGTATTTTGTAAATAAAATTAATAGTTGAACATCGATCGTTTATGGGGTCAAATTCTTGTATACATTACGCACCAGTGTTTTCAATCCGAAGCATTAGTGCTTGACCGCATTCGCGCCTGCGTTAAGTGAAAATACAAATAATCTTAAGTACGGTTACTAAGTTTTGAGCACGGGTTCGGCGATTGAACCCACTTCATTCGTATGACCTTTCAAGTAATGTTGCTATCTCTGTCTATCACACATCGAATTACTTGAGATTTCTTGCTTTAAACTACTTATCTGATTGTGATATAAAATTTGACGTCAATAATAAAGCATCTCCTACGTTCGAACGTATGAAACATAGTTTCCTATTTGAGTAGTGTCCATTCGTGGGCAGAGACCACACACGCGCCCGCGCACCCCAGCGCCCCCTACGCGTTACCACGGCATTAAGGCTGCCCACGCCGTGTGCACATGTAGTTAGCCGCCCCATGGAGCTAATCAGTTCTAAACACGGTCTACCATCAAGACATAACGCCATTCTTTCCCCTGTTAGCGATCCGATAATCTAACCCATGGACGACCAAACTAAGGCCCGCTAGGCTAAAACAAAGAACTTACCGTAATCAACCATGTTATATAAGGCACCTTTCAAAAATCATATTACATATTCAATCCCATTAAATACAATCAAATTATTTACTTATTATGTTTCGTTTGTTTTTTCTGCGGACCTCGTTCTCGTATAGTTTGAACACTCCTGACTAACTATCAGAGCTTTTTCACATTCAAACTGTTAAACCAAACAATGCTACTTAACTGTTGAAACTACGTACTTTCTTCCGCCAAGGTTTTAATGAGATAAACTAGGTTTGTTGTAGTAGATGGATACTAGTTGCTATCTGCTATTTAATAACTCACTTAAGATCAGATGATTTATATATTGAGATAGATAAATGATAAATTAAAGATATAGTTAACGTCTGTATTCTGTATGAAATCATTTATTGTTAAAATTGTATATCATCTGGCTACACCTGCATATTGAGGAAAGTAGAAATTAATGGAACTCGCCAGCATTAAGCTAATTCGTTTCCTTTTAATTTCTAAAACCTTAAATAATGTCACATTGGCAAAATATTTTGAGATTCATTGTCATAATTAAGGAGCGTGAAATATAGTCGCAGTCAATTGTGTTTCCACAATAAAGTGTTTAGTGAGAAGGACCCAAAAATAAACAAACATGGCACAATCGAATACACGCACAATACCACGGCCCGGCGACTCATAATAAAACTTGGCCTTTGTGACGGCGGTTGTAAATCATACAGTCCTTTAGAGAATGGCACACAATAAATAACGAACGAAATTCGAATGTAGTCGTTGTCGCATTTCTATACTAGTCGTTCTAATGGCGGAACGAATTAATCAATGACACAATAGATTTTTTTGCCCGTGTAATAAAATCTATTTCAGTACTATAAAGATGGACTAAAAATGGTACCACAGGGACAGACAACATTAGATTTTTAGAAGTAATAATTTTCATTGATCCCATTGAGAATGGTCTTCAATTGTCTTTGTCCTGATAAAATAACTTTTTCAGTATAATTCGTTGAATAAAATTGTGTATATTTTAACCAGAGTTGATTTCGTGAATTTCAGTAAGACATTTAGACAAAATTTATTACCGTAAAGCTATTTGTTATAGTTTTATTTCGTTATGGTCGATAATTGAGGGCCCATAGTTAAAATTCGAAATCGAAACGCTCCTGATTTTAATGGGTTCTTAAGAAAGCAATTAAAGAGCGAGCATTACGATAGTATTGAAGTATTGTACGCGTCGAAGCCGTTACGAGTCCTGTTTAATAGTTCAGTGCACCCCCTCAATAAACAAGCTTATTGGGAGTTAAATTTGCCCGCACCGGATATAGCCCGCTCTCGAGAGATCCGCCGTCTTCTAAACCAAGACCAACTCGACACCGGTCTCTCTGTACCCGGCTACAAATGTCCCGGACAAAGAAATCCTATTCGCGAGAGGGGATGCGGTCAACCACACTTATTTTACGACTACTAAATCTCGCCAGTTATGAGCTCCTAAATAATAACATTTTATTGGCCGCTCTCGTCTTTGGATTGACGAATGCCTACTTACGATTTATTGTCGATGGCGAAGCGCACTGTCACAAGATTTATGTGCCCCTATGAAGTTTACTGCTAATGCAATGCCTTTTCGATTGAGGTGCGATGAATGTATCGGATAGGACGTTCTACGAAGACCAGTATAAAGGACAATGCTGCATTTACTTTCTACTTACTATAAACTTTTTCGAATTTAAATAGCAAAATATTTTCGCTTATTAGGTCACAGAATGTACTTGATGTTTTTTTATGATGTTTCGTGAGTAACATGTCACTCGACGTAAATGTTTGACTTTTTTCTGATTATCAAAGACCACCCTAGTAGAAGGGTCGCAGCGGGAATTTGGCATATGGAAATATCTCTACGAATTATGTCTTCGCAGCAGAAGCTATACGCTAGGCTATTCGTTTTTTCATCTTTGCACTGGATAACTATAGCTCTGCGGGTGTTTGGCGACTATTTTTTTTACCGTGTCTACATGACGTGTATTGATTGAGGTTGTAAAAGTGTACATGTATCGAAGTGAGTTCGTATGTTACGCAGCATGGTGTAGAGATGGGTCGAGTCATGGTGCCCGACGGATCCGTGGACCCCTGGCGTGTTCCGTACCGATACAGCGCGCCGCATGCCACCGACATTTACATTTTGAATTCAAATAAGGGTCACTATGAATGTTGGGATACGTATCATAAGAGACAGCGCCTATTCAATTCAGAATCAATAAAACACAGATTTGTCGAAGACGCCTCATGGGAATGAACTCATTTCATTATGATCGGGTTTTTATTTGTTTAGGTTTAGGACATCATACATCTATTATGATCTGACATTATGGGTGAGAAAATGATGTACTTTTGATTTCAAAATATACACGATGATATAAACAAAAATTACAGCTTTCGTGCTGTTTATATCCACTACAGAATATTATTACAAAATGAACTAGGCTTTGTTTTTTTTTTATTTTAAGGTTCCTGGACCTTGTTGATGGAGCTTTTTCCAATCCTCTCTGTCCTGCGCCAACATCTCGACCTTCTGTTACGACACGACGTCCACTTTCTTTTTGATCTAGTTTATGTAGGTTGTCCTCTGTATTCCTTTCTGATCCTTCTATTTTACCTTCTATAGTTGTAGTTGTCAGTCCGTCGTGTTGTTTCAGATGCCCCTTTGACTGGACTTTATGGTACTATAAATCGATTTCATAATTCTATTTCCAAGTGCGAGCATCGAGCACTCAATGTTTGTGCTCGTCTGTAGCCTCGCTCGAGCAAACACGACGACACCCTCGAACACCGAACACTGCAAGTTGTTGAATGAGAAAATACGCTTTTTGGAAGCAGACGTGCACTACAAATATTGATTGAATCCGTTCTGAGGTGCGCGTGAACTAATATTTGTTTTCCCCACAGAAGTCGTTATTACTACTTAGAGGTGGTCATCTATTTCTATCGAGTTGAACGACTATACCTACGAGTTCTATTTAAAAGAATTCATTTCTATTTGTTTACCGAACATTCGTATTACACAAGTGTACAGTGGTGTAAGCTTTCCTAACCGTAAAATAGTATTCACTAAATCTTAAAATGTTTGGTCATCAATTATCAATACATTATTACTTTCTGTGTGTAAGTTCCCAATTTATCTAACATTTTGATCAGTAGTAGCCAGGAATCGTATGTTTTACACGTATCTAATTATTTAGATCGCTTTCATTACGCATTAAACTTTATTTTATCTACAACGTTGGAATGTCTTTGCGTTAACGTGCAAGCGATCGGGTTAAATTTTATTTCTGGCTCAGTTAACATTCGGTTCGGGCGCCAATAGCGTTAATGGGATGATGGGATGCTGCGTTTATTTAACCGCTCGTAACTTGATTCCTTACCGGTCGTTCCGATTTTTTTAAACTACGAGGGCCCCATATACCGCAACGTAATTTCTTCACTGACTAACTCCTATACATCATTGCCCTGTCGTATCTTATGGTGCCTGATTGATTTATAGTTTATTACTTGCAGACGTGCGTCGGTTATTTTGGAATCGAATAGTTTTATGTGTTTGCTTTCGGTAATGCTTTTTATGGTTGCCAAATATTTTCTTTTCTTTGTGTACTTGCCAGGAAAAAATACTTTCTATCTATTTTTATCAAGGTTATATTTCATACTTTAGTTGAGTTTCTCGTAATATTTTCAAGAGTAACCACAACCTATATAGTTTCAGTAGGAGCATAGCATAGTTTAGATTGCTATGCTATACTCTGGATCACGATTATCGTGACCGAGAAGTCAATGCGATATGTGTCTCAGTCACGTATGGACGTGGACAAAAGAAAGAAAATTTAATGCAAATGAGCAGATTGAGCATAGTTGTGGGAGGTCGCAGTAATCCTATACGTATACATACATGTGTTCTAAATATCTTGATCAATAAATGACATATAGATTTGTATTGTAATAATATACCTACAAATGTAAATAATATACACGTTAAAGTACCTGTGACCACTGTTCATTAAATCTCGTAGCTGCATTTTGCTAACTCTTTTTCCTCTAAATTTTAAAACTAAGCTTTTTATTGAACACTCTACGTGCCTTCCATGTCTTTTATTTCTGTCTGTTATGGCTTTATAGGTTTTAATTTTGTTAAGTTTAAATTTCTGTCGGTTCACGAATCACACGAGTTTCGCTACGTTCTGTGGCAATTTTTATTTAAATCCACCGCAGTGTCGTGACTTAGCGTTTGTATAAAGAAACAAAACTCCTACCGGTCGTGCCTTTTGCCGATTATCTTAGAACCGGTAGCAACTGAAAACAGAACGGACGGACGCATTTAATTGTAACTCGCCACGAATTAACAGTTGGTCAGCGCCGGGAGGTTTAAAAACTGGGCGGCGAAGCGCTGTTTGTTTTAGATTCAAATTTGATCGGTGCCGAAAGCCCTCGCTCGCTTGTTAGCGTCCTTAATTCTGATTTATAGCTATATCTACCACGCTGTTTAAATAATTCAAGTGACTCACCAGACCGCAGCTACATCCCTCCACGCTTCAACGTTCCCAGTTCATAATTTCAATTAACTTATGACGGAAACGTAATTAACATGCTCAAAGCCATTAAGTGTGTTGGCATGATAAACAGTTCGCGGAATATGTTCGTGTTTTAACGAGGTATTGTCTGATATCTGCAATCTTTATAGCCGTGCCCGGCCTGCACCTGTACTAGATCGTAATGATATCTTATGATGTTTGTATTTTTACATATAATTTAGTGAAATGGTGCTTGTTAGCATTAGGTCACGTACCGGTATCGGAATGTGGCTCTGTGTTACGTTACTAGGATGTATTGTAGGCGATCTCCCATTTGAAGCCGCTTGTGGAGGTAATGCGAGCAATCCATCTCTGGGCGCTGCTCGCGCCGTCATGCGATGGACTAGGCGATGAAGGCCCAGATTGCCGCGCGGTCGTTTTGCTTTATTGATAAACGGGTTATCGTGCTTCTTCCATGGTATTAGAGGCTTGTTATATTTGAATAGCTTTTTTACAACGATAATTGGATTGAATGTTCTGTTGAGAAAAGATTTACGATAACTCTTTTTTATTCTTATTTCTTTGTCATGATGGATTGTAATTTTGCGTACACGATGTTTATTAAGTTCTGTACAATCAACGTCAAAATCAACGTGATAAAACTAAACATCAAGTTTATTCATTTTTTCATTCCTGTTATAAACGTAGGTATTTCTAATCTGAACACGAAAATTTAATAAGCATTTATTGTGTTGTAACCAGATACGGGTTTCACTCAATAACTATTAACTAATTTCCAGGGACTGCTATAAAACTTGAATATTTGTTTACAAATAGGCTTTATGTTAATGAGGTCTCGTTATGCATGTTAGAATCGATGACTATCATAGGTGAATGATATTGGATACTGATTCGACAGGCATTTGAGGGTCAGTTACGAGCTGGCATGCGTAGGCTTCGGTCGCGATAAGATCTGTAGTGTCGCAGTCCGGGTGTCTCCTGGTGCTTTCACCAGCGCGTCAGAGCACTGTCGAGGCCCGCGTGTTGTGACAGCCTCCCACGATAAACGACATGTTTATGCGCGCGCCGCCTGCCATGTTTGTTTTATCTCGATTCACCGTCGGCCCGTGTTAATAAATGTCTTGAATTATTAAAAAAAAACAACACTTCGTCCTTTTTTCTACGACCGTCGTATGTTTTATTTAGACATCGGTTATTAATAATAATGAATTCTCCGGGGTCGTTAGATCAAATATAAGATCTTGGCTGTGTAGGCTGTTTTTATGTGGTTTTTTGTCTTAGGTCTTTTTTATTGGGGGTTTTAATAAGGGACGCGGGGACGTGACGTGTTTTATATTCAAAACAGATGTTGGCCCGCGGCGATGGCTGGAAAATAAATTGAATTTGTTTTGTTTGTCATTCGATTCATATAGTGAATGTTAAACGTTCCCACATTAGAATTAACATAAGCAGGTGTTTGTATGACCGTTTGAATAATTTTATTATCTGTATATACATAATATGCATACAATTTGTAGCGATCGTGTTACATCCATGTTACAATGGAAACAACATTAAACAATTACGTAAACAATGAATCTAATTTGTAGCGGTCGATCGTGAGTTCAAATCGAGTTTTTTTTTGTTGTTGAAATTTTCTAAATTAATTTCTTCATCGATAGTGTAAGCTGGTTGTCACGGCTAGTTAGCGTGTAACGAATCGTGGCGACTCGGGTATGATGCCGGCGCGTCACGGTAGCGTCCCGGACCGTGTAATTGTAACCGACTCATCACTTCTATCACGTTCCTAACAGTTTATATGCATTTTATTTATTACGTGACTGGCTCATAGACGTGTGCTGTAGTTAGATGTATTGTATGACTAAAGTCGGTAAATTAGCTTCTCTTTATAAGACTAAATTGCATCGCACGATATTATTAATCAAGCCATTTACTAAGAATTCGATATCGATTAGAGTTTACTAAAAATCATAAAGTTTCCTAAAAAAATTCAGTATGAATTATTTTGTTTCATACTCGTACATTTAATTTTAGTAAACTAGTGCTTTGAAATAGGTATGAAGGTGTTTCATCATTTGTTATTTTCTGTACGAAGGTTATAAAATAAAGCTTAATTTAGGAAGTCTTAAAAGTCGTTTCAGTTATTAAACTTAACAAATGCGTACACCGCCGCGGGGCGCTGGCTTATACTTGTTCCGTGTATTTTTCTCTTTTTGTTTTTCGTCCATTGTTTACTTAACGGAGGGACGTTTAAAACTTTACGATATCCTCGCGGCCGTCGGGGCGTGCCTTGTAAATTATTTTCTGAACGGCTGCCAACTTTTAATACCTGGGTAGCTCATGTTTCGATCGGGCTACGCTGTTATATAAGCGATTAAGTAATACTTCTTTAAATTAAACTGACTAAATAATTTCCTTAGTTAGTGTTCCAGGTGTAACATAGAAAGAAATTCTCCTCCAGTAAAGACTCGTGGAAATTCTAACATTTTTTTTTCTCCGACAAAACAGCAATTATAAAGATTACACGCAGCACAATGGTTCGTAGGCACAGAGGTCCCCCTTCCTCTCCCTCGAGTGCCCTCCACCGACTGTTCCCTTCCTGCCCTAGGCCAGAGAACGTTTTTTAAAATTTAACTTCATTTTTTTACACTTATTCGTGGCGCGCCCGCACGGGATCGTATTTGTTCGTCTGAAGTGGCAAATTGTTTTAATCTGTTGAAGCTGAACGATCGGCAGATTTTAGTTTTTTATGTTTTTTTTTGTGAAAGGACAAAAGCCAGACATAGTAAAACAGAGTCAGACGATTAGGTGCTCAACTCAAGAGGTTGTGTCAAATAATTAAAAGTAAATAAATAAATGAACTTTAAATTACAATAGAAGTATTAAAAATATAAAGTTTCTAACCATTGGTATTAAAAAGAATGACAAAATAGAACAGCCGATCTTGCATTTAGTAACATCGTAACTAATTAATATACTGTCACAAACTTCAATGTAAACTCATTAATATTTATAGGAAGCAACACTTTTTATTTAGTATGAACACGATAGCAATTCGTAAATGAATTCCAAACCGATTCCCCGTGTCAGCAACCATGTTTGTTTGTTTTAAATCAAATATGTAAAGACGGACAGATGTAAGCTTCGAGGAACGTTACAATGCGACACCAAATATACTGAGACTCAATAAACGGAGAATAAACTCCTTTTCTATATTTTTCTGCTTACATCCTAAGTTCGAATGTAAATATGCGTTAGCTCCTGTCATCCGCCATATTGGAAAAGCGCGGCAAACAGCGTGCCCGTGTAATATTTGACGAGTGTTATTTGACAAGCGTGTTCATCGTCTTTGTTATTGGACACCTCGGCTCTTCACTTGGTTGCTATTCGAATTTGTTTGACACCGCGTCTCGTCTCGAGTCCCGTGACTTTAACAAGAATCGAACGAAAACCGGTTGTTAGTTTATGTGGTTTCTGTTGTTTCTAATTAAAATAATTTTAAGGTACTTGAACATATATGATTATGGCGTTAAATTCTGTGATTTATGTTTGTAAAATAAACATAAATGAATAAGTAGTCGTAAAGTTTAATTGCTCGACTTGGTGGGGGACTGCCGTGGCCCCAGATCCGAAAGATTGTTAGATAAAATATAAAGATGCGTCTAGCATATCTACTGTGACTCACATACATATTATTAGTCATTTACCCGACGCTCTTAGGTGAAGGAAAACATCGTGATACAACCTGCACATATCGGCGAAGAAATACGAGTTAGTCGTTGAGTTGCGGAAAATGGAGCCCATCATGGGTCGAACCTTGCCTTACCTTAGTCAGTTAACATTATCTATAATTTATTTGGCAGCGTAAATTAACTTTACTTAACGATTTCGTAGACTGTTTAAATACTTATCTTGTGGAATTTCCAGTAGCTTTGAAGTGTTCCTATAATCGTTATCAAACGACTGATAAACGCAACGAATACAAATCTCGTATCGTACCGACGTTAAGTCGATAAGAAATCGATTTTTATGGTAAGGGCTACTGTGCGATAACCTTCAGGATTGACCTAATCCACGATAAGCAAAGCGCCCTTTTTACTTTTTAATGTATTACTACACGGATATTGTAACGAATCACGATACAAAACACTCTTTACTATAATGGTAACCTATTTAAAACGTGATACAGAAATTTTAAAAAATGTCTGACATTTTTTTACATTATGCAAAAGATTGATAATCTGGAAACCGAAATGATTTTTCTGTTACATACATAAGTTTTACTGTTCATGGTGAAGATACATTTAACCTTGTTCGGACTAGGACAGTATTTTAGTGAAGTAGCAAGTTTTTTAGTCTAAAAGTGTCCGAACAGCAAAATTTTAGTAAATTAGATTAGTAAATCTAGAGGTCTCTTGCGTCGGAGGCCAAGAAGCCACGTTGGGTCGGTGCGCCAGCGGAGTAAGATTAGTAAATCCTTTGTTCGGATACTTATTACTTGCTACTCGACTAAAATACTATCCTAATGCGAACAAGGCTATAGTGACTTTAAATAATGTGGTCATAAAACTTGTGTCCGAATACAAACAATAAAATCTTTTAAAATATTCAACGAGTGACATGGGACAGGGTAATTTGATTTAAAGGATACAAGCCACATATCCCAGCTTTGCTGCGAACCCGCGTTAACAAACACGTCACGAACGCAATGCGTGACTTTTTTTACCAACACTCTCGACCCGCACCCACTCGAACCGCTGAGAGAAATGGGTGACTTTTTGTCACACAAATTACTACCTGTACTCATTGCGTCGACTAAAGTTAGAAGAAATATTTTACAGACACTGGTAAACAGTGGTAAACTGTGAACAGTGGTAAAGCCCGCTTCAACAACTTCGCACGAATTGTCCGGCTCGCCCGGTGTAATACCACGACCACACTGAAGACAGGCGTCGTGTTTCGTCTAATGAGTATCGTCGGAGGTCAATTTTAGTCCACTTTCTCTTTCTATCCTTTTCTTATAAGGAAATGATGGGTAAGGGATAGGATATGGGAAGTGGAATTATCCTCTTGCTGTGCGTCTCCTCCTCCGTAGATTAAAGGTAGGGAACGCATCTGCAATTGCAGATGTCTATGGGCAGTGATCGCTTTGCTATTTCAGCGAATCCAGGTGGCCGCTTGATCGTTTGCCACTTTATAATATAAAAAATATGATAGGCCATATGCATTGACTTTAAAATCAACGTATGAAACAGATAGCCTATTATCCTTGATATATGCCATAGTTAATACGTCGCGTGTTGTTATTACGTCTTGATTACAGGAATAATTTTGAAATGATATTGCTCGGGCGAGCTTGCGGTCACTCGCCGACCGCGGCCATGTCGGATAAATTGGATCAACCCCTACTATTAGCTGCAAACTCACTTTACACGTATATTTTATATGTATACAAAGATGGATATAAAAAACTTAGAACTTCAGGGCCTACCACAACATCATTATTTTTTTTTTATAGGAGAAGGGGGCAAACGATTAGCGGATCAACTAAATAGATTGATATCACTATATGCCCCCACCGAGGGGCGCAACAAACTGGTTATATTATTATTACTTCTGATAGAACGGAAATCTTGGATGATTCTTAAGGTTTTATTTAGTTTTTATTATAAGTTTTCACAAGTCTAACATCTGGTATTTGAAATCTTTTAAACTTAAATTATTTTCGAGAATCGAGTGACTTTCGATAGTATCGAAATTGGTGTACGGTGTCGCCATGTAATTCTCTTCTTATTAAATCTAAACATGATTTCTTGTCTCAGTTGTTACTTGAACCTCCTTCGCCCACACCTAAGTACCGTAACTTAATATCAATGTCAATTACTTACTCAATTATAGTACACCATGGTTGTAAATTTAGCTACTTTAGTTAAATGTCTAAAGTTTCTACGTAATAAAACTGTTAACGAGCCTCACAACAGTACTAAAATAGAGGTAGACAACATATTATTATGCATTAAACAAAATAATGCAGCATAGAGCAGACTTTTTTTACAAGGTGAAATCTCGTTTTGGATCCTTGCACTCTGGGGGAGCACATTTAGCTATGTGGGGTTCTCCCTCTTCTACTCTATTCCCCCAGCGGGAAGAGACAGAGGGCATACCACAGTATAACTCCTTGTTCCCTCTTGGCTATATTGTGGACGCCGCGGGCACGTAGTAGCAATGAGCAGACTAGCGTAAAACATATTTCTCATTCATAGTTAAATACTCAATTAAACCGTAAATAAAGCAACATTAACTGTCCATCTGACTGCAAAACTAGGACTGCGACAAAACTGTCTGGGACCAGTGACGCTCGAATTATTCTACTGTCGTAGTTTTATAGTCTGTAGCACTTCGCGTACGATACGCGGAACAAGCGCACGCCGGCCATTACGCGCACGTGTTATCGTAAACTTCGATTCACTCTCATGTTTATTTTCGCAACAACTCATGTTATTGATAAACACGACAATTAATAGATCGCGAACATGCTTTGTAACTTTATGGACTAAGATTAAAGACTTTTATATTTACACATCTGGGTAATGAATGTTATCATAACAAACTTTGTATAGGTCTGGTGAGAAAATTTCGACACTGGAATACGTATAGTATTAATCTGTATTTCGAACGTTATTTCTGTTAACTACACAATAAAATTCGGATGACGGTTAACTCTTATGACTTTTTAACTTAGTGGACAGGTCGAGCAAGTTATTTTATACTTATTTTAATTAATATTATGTTTTAAATCAAGTATTACTTAATACGGAGAAAGCTTTCAACGAATTATTAAAACGTTTTTCGAAGAATAATTTGCGTTATCACTTTTAGTAATTACTAGCTGTTGTGCGCGACTTCGTCCGCGTGGAATTAAATAATATTGCCTATGTTACTCGGGGATAATGTAGCTTTCTAATGGTGAAAGAATTTGAAATCGGTCCAGTAGTTCTTGAGTTATTTCAATAGAAACAAAAATACAAAGTTTCTTTCTTTATAATATTAGTATAGAGTATAGATGACAGTGAAAAATTTGTCTACCAGAAGGTATTACTTGAAGAATACATCTCACGTTTCTAAAGTAAATCATATCTCAATATACAACGCTTGCATTATCGACACGTTACTTCCTACAGCACTTTCCCTGTGGAAATAAATCCGTCGCCGTGACTGCGCCGGCCTGTAAGCGGGGCCATGTTTGTTTTATTGCTTCCATTTTGTTTATTATATCGCTAACGTGCGCGATAACACTGGATAATATTTAATTAACGCCTGTTGATATTCCAACACCCGCGTACCAGCACTTTACGTGTAAACATTTCCGAAGGCGTGTATCGGGTAAATGTTAAGCTTCCGTCGTGTCAAAATATTTGTTGTGTGTTGATTGTGACTTTCATTATTTCGTTATTTACGCTAATACGATAATTACAACGAATTTGCTATCAATTAATCATAGATTTCTATTTATAATCGTTTCTATATAGTTTTATTGAGTCATGTAATTTTATTTATAAAATTACGCGACTTAATAACCTAGCAACAACACAGCGACTAAAGCCTTGTACGCATCAGGGTAGTATTTTAGTCAAGTAGCAAGTAGCAAGTATCCGAATAAAGGATTTACTAATCTACTCAGTTAAAATATTGCTGTTCGGACACGTTCAGTTACTAAATTACTATCCTAGCGCGTAGGTTTAGGCTTAAACGAGTCCGAACAGTAGTAAATCCTCAGTTCGGATAAATGCTACTTGCTACTCGATTAAAATACTATCCTGGTGCGAACAAGGCTTAAAGGAGAACTACATGAAGCTCATGGATATCTCTAGATAGTGTCTATAAATAAAAATTTTTTAGAACTCCTAAATATTGTCACTGAAGACGATTATCACTGTTTAACTATCTACCAGCAAGCAGTAACACCAGATTTTATGTTACAACCGTTCGAATGAAGACATTGACTTATTCCTTTTAAATGAACCGTCGGTTTCGTTTCGTTGCACATAATTAAGGGTAGGAGGATTCAATAGACATCTGTTCGTCTTCGTTCCTGGGGAAAAAATAGGGAAACGTTTGCCGCGTGTCGAACTAATTCGATAGGATTAGTCCCGCCCGAGCCGAGCGGGCAAAAACAAGAATCCATCATCGGAACCAATGATCTCTCGAGCTATTTTTAATTCCAAATTTTACATAAAATACATACTACAGATGATAAAAAAAAATAATGTAAGGAACTCACTACTGATAGAATAGCTATAGAAAATTGTATTATAACAGAGCAGAAAAGAGTACGGACCGCGAATCTGTGTTTTTAATTATAAAAAATAAAAAAAAGCGATTCATTTTCTAGTACTAACGGTTACCCTTCATAAACAAAAAATACATACAAGTAAACCCTTTCGTGTGGTTAATAATAATAAAAATTTATAATATGTTTTATTTTTTTTATGTTTTTAAAGTGAAATGTATTATGTAATAAATATGTAAATAAAGATATACGGAATAATAATTTATAATAATAATTTCTTTATTTTCAATATTACATTTTTTTAACTTAGAACTATTAATAATCCTAATAAATCAAATAATAACTTTAGCAACTACTAATAACCTAATTATAAATTTAAATCGTTACTTGTTCGTTTTAATTAGGTTACAATAATAAATAATTAAAATGGGAATATTAACATAAAAATGCTAAAACAAAAGATTTACCTTGTAAGGAAAGATTGCACATACACGTTTAACAGACATGGAAAGTAAACTTGAACGCGAATATTATTAACATTAATTTATTTATATTAAACTTTTTTATTATTTGTGGATATAAATACCAGGTAAGCTGTAACACGGTATGGTTTTCCATAGGTATACTAGTATTATAAAGAGGAAATGTTTGTATTTTTGTATGTATTGAAATAACTCCAAAAGTACTGAGCCGATTTCAAGAATTCTCTCATCGTTATAAAGCTACGTTATCCTTGAGTAACATAGGCTTAATTTTTAATTCCGTGCGGACGAAGTCGCGAGCAACACCTAGTTTATACTAATTACGCTGTAAAATGTCTTCAAATATAAAACTGAGACTGAGTTATAATTTTGTTGTTGTTTGGCTTCATTAGACCGTATTCGCGGTTAAAACGGAGATTTTTCTTCGGCGTAAGGCTGTTTCTTGCGTGACCTCCGTCTAATGAAGCCGTCGGGTAATAAAACTGTGTTAGATATCATCGTAGGAACCCTATATTATAACTTTCCACTACTTTTGCTTACAAATAACGTAAACAAATGCGTGTAGGCTCCGCACACAATAAAGTAAATTAATTAAAAACAGTTTGTGTTTATCTGTGTTCGTATATTCAATGTTCCTTAATTGTAGTGATTTAATTAATGCTGTAGGGGATGTCAGAGGTGAGCTATGTCGTTGATTACTGCACGCATTACGCTCTGAGAGATACTCGTACCTCTTAGGCTTACGTATTCGCGCCTTGCTGCCACTTGATTCTATAAGATAACACATTTCTACCTACGTTTTGCTTTTAAATTTGCTGTAATTCTATGAACTTTTGTAAAACTAAATCTAGATTACAGCTTACGTGTTGGTCATGAAAGACTTCCATATAGTTTTCAAAACAAAAAAAATATAACTTAAAAGTGAAGGCGCTGTTGTGATTTTTAAAATTAAAAAACAGCTTTTTTCTAAACTTTTGCATCTATATCTATACTAATATTATGAAGAGAGAAACTTTGTATTTTTAAATTTTTGTATGTATTGAAATAACTCAAGAACTACTGGACCGATTTCAAAAATTCTTCCACCGTTAGATAGCTATACTATCTCCGAGTAACATAGGCTATATTATTCCACGCGGACGAACGCGCACAAAAACTAATACTTTAATAAAGTAATTGATAGTAATATATCAATTTCTAAATAATTAGGGCAACACTTAACATTAATTAGTAAAGCCTTGTACGCATCAGGATAGTATTTTAGTCGAGTAGCAAGTATCCAAACAAAGGATTTACTAATGTACTCTACTAAAATGTTGCTGTTCGGACACGTTTATTTATTAAATTACTATCCCAG
>QDHC01001036.1:342320-355530 GCA_013186455.1 Papilio dardanus tibullus | reverse complement strand
TTTCCTATTAAACTTTTACTTTTATTTCGCCACGCTGATGAGAATTTTCCATTAATTTTGCACAGACATTGCCTTAACTTAAATTGTTGTAATTAACTTGAGAGCGAAGTTTGTTAACAGCTTTACTTAAATGCGCATTTACGTAACATTGCTTCTGACTTAATATTTAACTACGAATATGTTAAGCTTTCGTGTGTACGTAAGTACAATGGCTTACATAACATTATTAATTTAAAGTCTTCAACACTGCAGACGTGTGAAAATATTATAAACTAGCTGTTGAGCGCGACTTCGTCCGCGTGGACGTGGCTAAATATTATAGCCTATGTTACTCGGGAATAATGTAGCTTTCTAACGGTGAAAGAATTTTTGAAATCTGTCCAGTAGTTGTTTAGTTATTTCAATGCAAACAAAAATACAA
Organism: Papilio dardanus tibullus; assembly: GCA_013186455.1. Classification (NCBI taxonomy): domain Eukaryota; kingdom Metazoa; phylum Arthropoda; class Insecta; order Lepidoptera; family Papilionidae; genus Papilio; species Papilio dardanus. The sequence continues at coordinate 355,109 of QDHC01001036.1, read as the reverse complement.
AGTTTCTCTCTTTATAATATTAGTATAGATTTAGAGATATCTTTGCCTCTACATGGAGATGTAGCAATATAGAGGGAGCTCTATATTGCTTGTAAATTCTCAAACATTTAAACTTGTTAAAGTTGTTTAAGATCATAATATATTATACGTTTTTTTATATTGCCGTTCCTAGTCAATATGCTTCAACATCGAATTAGCGAGTCATAACTAACACGCATGACGCTCGAATTGCGAAAATATTTAGTTATTTGGCAGTAGCAAATTTATTTACATTCAACGATAGAGGGCATCGTGATTGAATCGGTATCGATAAGGACGTCACTATCTACGTAATAATCCCGTTGGCCGATCATAGACCGGTTTAATTTACTTACCCCATTTAAGTCGGCTACACTTTAAACTGTGAATAAAATGAAAGGTGTTCTGCCCGCTTTACGACCCTGCTTGTTCATAAATTACGTTCTTATACTAGAAGAGTAATCGATATTGAGGTATGTTGAATTAATCGATTTATTGTGAATTTAATCGATTTTAACGTCTTAATTTATGCAGATTTTAAAGACTATCAAGTTGTTTAATTATTTTATGATAACATGAACTTATTTTAACGTAAAGGAAGTGAACGTATTGGCTAAAATAATGTATAAATACAATGAATTGTATATACAAAGTCCTAAATATTCGGTTTCTGTTCAATTTACGTTTAGGAATGTCAATATTTGGATTGCAAAGCAACTAAATTGATGTAATGTAAACATACAAAGCTGCTTGTACAAATTGAGGAAAACGAAAGAAATAAAAAGACATTTTCAATTAAATTGTACTTAAAAAATAAAATGATACACACCAACTTTTTTTTTATGCATGCAGGCCTACGCGTTAATTAGTCCGTTATTATCATAACAATTTATAAACACCTCAAAAGGAAACTTTCAGCAAAAAGGTTGGCTATTCCAGTTTTATTCTTTAAAAAGTTTATTAAATATTTATAAATGCCATTTGTTTAAAGGAATTCGTTTTTTGTTATTGCAGTTTGTTTCGTATAATTTTCTCATTAATTCTCCAATACAAGTGAACAAAAACAATGATTGACGTGTTTCGATTCAACCGCAAGAGGCCGCTCTACGCGTTCAACTTTACATATCTTTTACATAAAAATCGATGACTCGTTATGCAAACATCGAGTTAGTCGAGTGCAACGCAGAACCGCTTTAGACATCACTAACCAAATATTATGTGCATTTAGTTAAGACTTCATCTTCATATTCAACAATGTCTAAATCGGGATCGGCTTCTTACTATTTTACATTTCTTCACGTAAAAAAACGGTTATTCTTTTCAATATCTGTACTAATATTATAAAGAGAGAAACTTTGTATTTCTGTATATATTGAAATAACTCAAAAACAACTGGTTCCGATTTTAAAAAATTTTTCACCATTAGAAACCTACATTATCCCCGAGTAACATAGGCTATGTTATTTAATTACACGCGGACAAAGTCGCGCAGAACAGCTAGTTTTTTATAAACCGCTAATAAAGTCTTAATAGTTTATTTAAGCAATATAAGTTTAGATTTATTATGTATACTGATAAAATAAACAACCAAAAAATAATGTTTACTATAACGCTGTGTGGTCCACTAACGCTGTCAATAAAACATCTGTTTATTTGGGCCGCCATTTGCAAGTCAAACTCGATATTGATATCACCACGTGCATATAACGAAATACGACACTACGAACCAATATATTGAGATATATTCCATGGTACAATACAAACTCTGTAATCAGCATATCCCAATTTCTCCTTACTTTTTTATATTATAAAGTGGCTAACGAGCAAGCGGCAACCTTGATTCTCTGAAGTAGCGAAGCGACTGTTGCCCATAGACATCTGCAATTGCAGATTTTATTCTCTGTCTATCGTAAAACAAAATGTAATAATATTGTGTTGAAGATACATTTTAGAAGTTCGAATGAGAACTTTAACAGAGCACTGTTAAAACACTAAAATACTGCGAAAAATGGGCATATATAGTCTTTAAATTCACTCATGGTAACAAAGTCGAGGGCATTTGCTAGTTACATGTAAGAACAAATAACAAGCAGCATTGTTTAGAAGCTAAGGTTTACTATCAGATTGCCGGTACAGCGAGCGGCTCCTTTGCGTCTAAATAAATATTTGGTAAGTGCTAGTTAACTAGCGCCGATGAGCGATCGCGCCATTGTGCGTGCCGACTGCCGTGATAATGTTTAATTAACGAGGTGTCGCACCTCCGTCCGCGTACTATACCAGAGGTTCCCAAACTTTGATCCTCGTAGACCCCCTATCAACATTTCATTGGTTTTAATGAACCCGACAACATTTCTTCTACAACTTAAATATTATTTCGATGTCATTTTACTTTCCTGGAAAGTGTTTCGTGAACGCCAGGGAGTCCTGTTCCACTTTGAGAATCACTGGGTTGGACATATGCGCTTGCGCCGCTGTTTGTGTTAGCATGCGTAGGGTACCGCGGTCATTAGTTAGATTATAATGAGCATGTCGGTTGCGGCCAGTGTTTAATTGCTTCGTTACTCCTGTTACCGGCCACTCTTCATATTTGTCAAGTTTTAACAAATGAGTTTCGATAAGTTAAAAATAATAAAAAAGTAGGACAATTTCAAATTAATAATACAATGAGAACACCTCGTTCTTTAATAGTTGGGATACTGGTGCTTCTTCCATGAAACAAAGTAAATATTTTTAGTTAAATGGGATGCTGTTATTATTCTTGAAAACATTCCATCACGTACTTAACTCCTTGTTAATAGAGATGAGGGCATATCGTGCCGAGTTAGCGGAATTTCTCAAGTACAAAGGTAACGAGACGTTAGTGAGCACGAAAGTCCGATAAAGGAACATTGTTCGTGCTCACTCCGGGTCACATTTGACATTTGATCCGATTCGCGGTCGCGACTAAACAGTTTGGAACCGACCTCGGAGGTCCGCTGTCCGTCAATGCTTACAGTTACATCGAGATGACATACCGTTAGGTATGTATCGCGCCCATCTTCGTCTTAAAAGAATGCCGGCTCAGAGATAACCGAAAACTTATGTTTTTAATAAAAGTATATAAACAAAAGAGTTTTTAGGTCATTGTGGATTTACAATCGAAGAACTTTGTTAAGACACTTTTTATATCGTCTCGGTTTACATTATATTTTGGATATTCATCAACCTGTTTTGTTCCAGCTGCCGTACACATTGCACGTGGACGTGGCGTCGGAGCCGGAGGCGATGCACCCGCCGACCTTCAACATCTCTAGCGCGGGCTACGTTCCCACCGAGACGCAGACGTGGCGCGTCGACCTGCCCTGCATGGGCACCGTCGCTGCGGAGGTCAACATCACCATATCCCTCAACATCTCCACCGGCTCCTCCTCCACCATCTTACATTTCCGAAGGCGAAAAATATGTCTCAAAGAAGCACCTCGGCCTGCGGTTAGGGTCGATAGTGTTCCCCACGCACCGACCTCTGCAGACATATTCTATGCGGGAGCGGGCTGCGCCGGTGGAGTCCTTCTAATAGCCGCCGTGGCAGCGGTCGCCTGCAAGGCGCGGGCGCGCAAGCTACGTCGGGCGAGGAGCGACGAGCAAGACGCGCACGCCTTTCTGCCGGACTCCTCCTGTAAGTCCGCCGCCAGCTACACCAGCTATCGCCGCCCCACCTCGCTGCCTCCTGTCGCCGCAGAAGAGAGGGCGAGGGATCTGCAGCAGAGGATAACGGAGCTCACTATACAGAGGTGCCGCGTGAGGCTGCGCGCGGTAGCCATGGAGGGGACGTTCGGCAGAGTATATAAAGGCACTTACGCCGACGAAGAGGGAAGAGAACAAGAAGTTTTGGTTAAGACTGTAGCTGAGCATGCTTCACAAGTGCAGGTAATTATCGACATAAGAATAGAAAGAATGAAAAGCGAGCCTCTCCGTATACATACATCAATAAGGTTGGAAATCTAAAACAACATTTTATTCTCAGGTATCGTTGCTACTCCAAGAAGGCTGCATGCTTTACGGATTACACCACGAGAAAGTGCTATCGGTTCTCGGAGTGAGCATTGAGGACCAGACGGCTCCGTTCCTGCTGTACCCGTGGAACAGCGGGTGGCGAAACCTGAAGCAGTTCCTTCTGGCGTGCCGGGGAGTGGGCGTGGGGGGAGCGGGGGCCGCGCCGCCGCCGCCGCCGCTCACCACGCAGCATGTGGTGCGCATGGCGCTGCACGCCCTCGACGGCTTAGCATACCTACATTCCCAACACGTGCTACACAAAGATATAGCCGCCAGAAATTGCATGTAAGTTGAATATAAATAACCTCATCGTGCATTTAATAATTTAAGACGTACAGATACATGAGTAGATTAAGTGTACACTTTATAGTCATGAGGTACAGAGATGTCAATACTAACTTATTTCATTCCACCTACAGTGTTGATGAAAACCTGAGAGTGATGATCGCGGACAACGCTTTGTCCCGGGATCTCTTCCCCGCTGACTACCACTGTCTGGGCGACAACGAGAACAGGCCAATCAAGTGGCTGGCGCTGGAGTCACTGTCGCGGCGGCAGTTCAGTCCGGCGGCGGACGTGTGGGCGCTCGGCGTACTGCTGTGGGAGCTCACCACGCTCGCGCACCAGCCCTACGCGGAGGTCGACCCCTTTGAGGTAGCAGCTTACCTGAGGGATGGTTACCGATTGCAGCAACCGGCCAATTGTCCTGATGAGTTGTAAGTATTGAGATTTTAAAGCAACTTTAATATTGATTAATATTCTATGCCATTCATAGGAGTCGATATCTCTTTACTCTAAGTGACCCGTACCTTTTGTTCTTAGGTTTGCCGTGATGGCATACTGCTGGGCGATGTCGCCCGACGACCGGCCGACGCTGCCACAGCTGCAGACATTTCTGCGCGATTTCCACACGCAGCTCACTCGATTTGTGTAACTTTGCCACAGACAATAAATGGAAGGATTTTAAAAAGTAAGGCGTAAGCTCACCTTGTAGAGCCAGCCTTTGAGAACAGTTACCTTTACTGAGCTAAAACTATAGTGAAAAATTGTGCGCGAAAGTGAGCGGAGACCATAAATAGACTGATTTTTTATAAAAAGTGTTTATTAAATTGTAAATTATAGATGTTTTATTACGAAGCGACTGTCGTATTGTAAATTTTTTATTTACGTTTTTAGCGTTGCTCGTTGCGCAGTGTGTTGTGAACAAATAAAGGACCATTTACGAGCTTGGTAAATTTACAACATGTGCGCAGTGCGTGCGGATTTTAATATTACACTGGCAACACCACACTGTGTAACGGGACTAAATAAATACGGACAAATTCAAATTGTTTATCATCTTTTTTAAATATACTGATATACCAACTGAGTAACATTCCTCTCATTAAATAACACGCCAGTTTTGATAGTTAACAATTTTTATTTCATAAACGAAAATGTTAAATCAACTTTTCCTGACGTAACTTAAAAAAACACAAATCAGAGAAACACATTTGGATGTCTTTATATGGTTGCCCTTTACTGTAAAATCTGTCGCAACTGGCTTGTTATTTAGTGACGTACAATATAAAGATGGTAAAAAATGACTCTTGTACGGCAGTCGCTTTTAATATAAAGTTTTTTAAAACCTCAATACTGCCATATTAGTTATAGAAAGATTATTTGTAAATATTGATTGTACGACGTATATTGAATGTGCCTCAGATTTTATGAAAGTTTTAGATGTTTATTGGTGTTTTGATTAAGACTGGAGTTTCGTTTTATTTAATGTAAAAAGAATCATTACCTAAATAGTATTAATTGATATAATCTTCCAGTAATATTTATAATGTTCCAATTTAAATTGCATAATTACATTTTTATTAATATTCTTGCCATTAGTAAAAACAAACATATTTTTTTTTTGTAAAGTTAGAACTTCATTAGACAGAGTTCGCGATAAAAACGGCGATTTTTCTTCTGTGAAAGGCCGGTTTTTGCATGACATCGGTCTAATGAAGCCCTAGGCTTACAAATACGAAGTCGTTTAAAAAATATTAAAGTTATAAATGTTTTTATTAATTCGTCATGAATTGCTTCGTTTGATCTTTCGGATTAAATTTGAAAAGCTATGATATAAAAAGTTTTTTTTTAATATTTCCGTTTATTTCGTAACGCTTTAGGTGCTTGTGAATTCAAAAATAACATCAATTATTAAGATTTTAAATAATACGGGCGCGTTTCCATCTTGGCACGCGTTACGAAACACTTAAGACTACATCATTTATAGACTAAGAAGATTCTGGAATATAAAAAATCTTACGTAACATTTATCTATTTTTTATGCCATAACGTGGTAACGAGCAACATGTTTAAAAACAGTACATGTAAAAATAAAATAAACATAAAATGAGTGAGATGACATGTATTTGTACAGTTCAGTACAACACTGTAAAACATTATTGATAAATGTAATAAATTGTTTAATAGAAAATGTAATCAATTGTTTAATAGAAAATGTAAACATTATTACAAAATGTAAAATTAGTAAAAACGGATCGGATAGTTTTAAAACTTTTATATCCCTGTACATTTTACTCTTGTATTATTTAAATTTGTAAAATTACATTTTGATAATTATTGACAAATAGATAAAATTGTTATAAATTAAGAAAGTGTTAAGCTTGTACATTTGTAAATAATTTTATTCTTAAAAATGTCAATATACGAGTGAATACAATTTTTCGTGATTTTATTTACCACCCTTAGAATAACAATCAGATATTAATTAAAACAAAAAAAGAGAAATACTTCGCATATAATTTCTATTACGAAAACACTGAAAAAGTTATTTAATAAAAATTTGCGTAAAAAAATCAAACAAAAAATTTTACATCCATAGGCCCCGACGAGATTCGAACTCGTGATCTCCTGTTTACTAGACAGGCGCTTTAACCAACTAAGCCACGGCGCCTCACGACAGGTAATACGAAAATATCAACTATAAGCAACTTGCGATCAATGGTGAAATTAAAATAAAAAAAATATTAAATTATTTCTATTTTATCTGATTTACTTTAATTAATGGATCATTTTGTACATATTTAATTTTTTTTATTTCTTTATCAATATTATTTATACTCCAAAATAGCCAAGAAATTGTACTGTAATTCGCAATAAATTGAGATACCAGTATTAACTATTGAACAAAGAACATCGTTATAAATCATATCAACCTGAATATTAGCTGATAAGGCGCATTCATCAATTAACGTCAATCATAATAATTATCAAAGCCGACTTCAGCACATTAATTAAACTATTATTGTTTTTCATTGAATATGACATAATTAGCAAACAATAACGTAACTTAATAATTATGAACTAAAATAGAACTCTTTACAGAATAATACAGACATTTTGATTAGCTTTTATTAGCCTTGATCAAAAGCAATGTCTTTTTAATTACGTTTAAGAAATAAGTAAGAATATTATGATATTTACCATATGAACGGGACGTTGTCGAGTTTAATGACAATATTAGGAAAAATGAGGTCGTTTTAATGGGGACAATCAGCAAACATTGCTAAAACTTGTTATTTTTGCTCGAAGAAAATAATTTATCATTGCAATATACAGCAGTCGTGGCCGAGCGGTTAAGGCGTCTGACTAGAAATCAGATTCCCTCTGGGAGCGTAGGTTCGAATCCTACCGACTGCGGAAAGTTTTGTAACTTTTTGGAAAAGATAAATCTATAATACAGTTCAAAATTACGCTGACTCACTTCGCACAAAAGATCTCGGGGCTTTGCCGATGACTATATACGAGGACTTTAGTCATTTATTATTTAAGTTATGCAGACCTATATTACTACTAAATTAATTTCCCTATCTTTTCAATTAATATTTTAACAAAAATTATTACGACTGATCGAATAGATAATTTTAACACGTTTATGGACTGTGTGTCGTGTTTTCTTTGTTTAATTAGGCAGGGGTGAATCACCAATACGGTTGTTATTCATGTTTTATTGTGCATAGGTTATAGTATCAACATTTGTTTCGACAAACTTATTCACATAATTACAAAACAACAACAATATAATTCACGTCCTTAAAACTAAAGTCGCTCCTACATAAAATTATTTGTTTTAGTTAAACCATTGTTAGTATAAGGTAAGCTTCCATTGTCGAAAACAGTTGTATAAACATAACGCCGTCTTATTACTCTTTGGAAAAAGACAATAAATGTGTTTATAGCAAATTATCGTCAGTTGATTTTTGCGTATATATCACTTCAAATTGACTAAATTAAGATAATATGAATTTATTTATCATATTATTGTTATGTCTGATAAGATTGTAATAGTCTGATTATAATAATAATAGCAGTAAAAGCACATAACTTGTCTGACCCGCATTTCTTGATCGAGATAGCGCACATAACTTTGTAGAGTCGTACGGAGGGAAATGTGAAAACGTATCGAATAATGCCGCTTCTGTAATGTTCAAGGGCAGTAATTACTGATGTCTTTGTGCAGATAAGGTAAGAGGCTGAGTAATACTCCCAAAGGAATAACAGTCAAAAGATTATTTGGAAACTGAATTCGGGTTCGTGGTGCAAAATTGTTACTGCTTGTATTATAGTTACATGGCACATAGATGTCTACATTAAGCAACTTTCGTTAGATAATTAGTTTTATTGACTAAAACTTTTATTAACAAACTATAGTACATTCAATATTCTACAGAAAATATATCCTTTTGTTACAACGTTGACGGTTCTATAATTTTAGATTGATAATTTCGACAAGCAAGACATAGCAGTCGTGGCCGAGCGGTTAAGGCGTCTGACTAGAAATCAGATTCCCTCTGGGAGCGTAGGTTCGAATCCTACCGACTGCGGAAAGTTGTCTCTTTTTTTATTAATAGCCATAAAACATTTTATATCAGTACTTTTGTGTTAAATTAAAAAGCGCTATTAAATTGCAAGTAGATCCCAAAGTTACTTAGACCTAATTGCGTACAAAATCGACGTTTCATTTGTTTTTAATAGAATTTACCAAGTTGGCTTACCGGAGCAATATTTTTCGTATCCCAAAGCTCCTGCGTAGATTACATTAGGTTTAATGGAAAATTGAGGGAAATCCAAGGTCCCTCGGGTATTTGACAGGACGTACGTATTATGTAGCATTTACCCTACAAAAGACGCGGTTGCTATACATCTTTAGAAGAATGTTCGATGTCTTAGATAAAATAAATGGTTGGGGGATCAAAGATATTCGCTTTCATCCCGGCTCACGTGTGGTTAGATTTTAATTTGTTTCTTTTCCGGGTAGAACGAGAAAAGAAGAAAAAGATAAAGGAATTCGCGGAAAAACGAGTCTAATAAGGACATTTTTCGTTTAAGGTTTAAGGACGTTTCTTAGTATGAGAAATCTAAACTAAAACAAGACCAAAACATCTTATAAGGTAATGATTTATCGATGGAACATTTTTCGATAAAATAGTTTATAAAAAAACATTTAATTGAAAGATTCAAAAACTCACACTATTAGCAAATGCAAACAATCTCCATGTACGGATGGGACGAGCGATTCAAATTAAAATTCACTCATTTTCAGTGAATGAATTTCGAACGATGAAGGAAGACGGATATTATTTAATCTGTCGCCGGCACAGTGATGGATTGCCGGCGGGCGACGGCCGCCGACGCTATTCTACAAATCATCACAACTCGGAAACATCGAGATCATTTGCTCAATAATACTTTTTAACCTTTTGATATATTTATTTACACTTTTTACATTTTTATTTATAACTCGAAAGCGGTCTGGAAAATTTAAATGATGTCATAGCTCAGTTATAAATAGAGCTATCACAGTTCAACATTGTCAACTTGCTAAAGTAGTTTCAGTACATACTTAGGTCGTATTTAAAAAGTTAAAATAAATATTGTGAAACTTCCCCGTCCGTGGCATTTTAGCAGCGTGTTTTCGCGAACAAAAAAATCATTAGATTTGTAAATGCGGCGTCACTTCGTTAGCTGCTGAGTGTATGTGAATTTGTAATCGGGAGGTGACGGGCTCGGTTGATGGATGGGGCCGCGGCACCAGGTGCCAGGTGCCGTCAGGTGCCGGCCCGCAATCAATCATCCACAATTTTAATCAATTTATTTAACAGTCTATATAATTGGAGAGATTCATAATTTCCATGTCAATTTTCCATCGATGAGGCGACGTTCGATCGATCGCACTTTCATATCGTGTGCCGGGAGCGATGTGTCCTCCGTTGTCTATTTGCATTTCATCATTTTTTATACTGTTACAAAAAGTTAGTTCATAACAAACTCTTCTTATACGAAGGACAACAGACGTAGCTTTTTTAGAAATTAAGTATCTCTTTTCCCCCAATAATTATTACTTGTATAAGTACTTTAACTTTGTACTACTAATTATTTTCTTTGTCTTTTCCTAAACAAAAAGCTTTTCTTGAAATCTGTTATTCAATTTGCAAGATTGCAAAACGGAGATGTCAATTACTTGAAAAATAACCCGATTCAGCGCTTCGCAGAAAGTAATTGTTCATCTTTGTGAACGTTTTCATCCATTTGCTTATCGTTAGCCGGAACGTCTTTCTTAACGATATTAGCAATGTCATTCTGTTTTAATTTCAACCTTGCTTTCGAAAATATAGGAGGCTAAAAGAGAGTTAGATAAATATACTTTTAAAATCTTCTTATATTCTTTGGTTCTAACCTCGAAAACGCCTAATAGCTTAAGTTCGGTTATAAATGAAATTAATAAATCTAATCATATAAATGAATTTTCATTATATCTATGGTTGCAAAAGGCCTTTTTAAATGTGTTGAATATGAGTTTCATTAAACGCTAGATGCAAGGGAAGCCTTTCAAAGGTCGTCTCTTCTTACACCGTGTTGACAGAAGCGAAGTCGACCGGGCGATAGCACTTTATTTCCTTTTACTAGGTTAAGTAAAGTGGCCTTTCAACCTCTATTACAATCTGCAATTTAGGAAAATTCTGTTCTTTATAAGATAATAAAAATCTAGTCTTTAAGGATGACAACAGACTTGTTAAAATCGATTTCAAATAACCAAACGTATATTTTGTAGGATTAAAGTTTCATATAGAGTGGATAAAAAACAATGTCAGGAAAGAAAATCAAAACATTGAAGTCTGGCTGCGGGTGGTTCGGCTTGCATTTGGGTTAATGAGGCGATGAGTGAGCACTGAGCCCGCTCCCCGTGTTAGTCGACGCCCGCTGTCACACATATGCGACACACCTTTGTTTCTATATATTTTTCTGATATAAGTCGTGACATCGCTGTTGTATTTTAAACCACATGTGGACTACAATCTTCATCTCTACGGGACACATACAGACATAACCAACGCCGTACCCGCCACAAATTGTGAAGGTTTTATTTCAACCACAGGAAAATCTAGACAAATCAAGTACTTTAATACGAATACAATTTAAAATACTCGTATGACAAACTGGGGAATTACTCAAAGTACATTCGCTACGAAGCGATTCTATAGCGAACGTCAAAAATGTATGGAACTGACAATGACGCTCGATATATCACACGTAACAAGCACATGACTTATCGAATGTCAATGTCAGTTTAATACATTTTAGGCGATTCCATCAGCGATATCGCCAATCGAAAAGTACTTTGACATTCCTGAAATAAATTAATAATAATACATTTTTCAGTATACGAATAAGATGTAAAACATGACAAATTGTTACATTTTGAAACGACACCTTTTTACGGCTTTGCTCCTTTAAGCCTATGGAAATTGGTTAGGGGCATTGGGTTCAGTAGATATTGCGAGCTCACATTTTGCGGACCTTCAAAGGCTTCGGTAAGCTGACACCTCGATTTATTTAGCCCATTTCGTATTACATCCTTCCGTGTAAAGGGCGTGAAAAGGTCTGAATTATTAGGGAAACGAGAAAATATATTTTTATTAGCAAAATATTAGAAACACAATAGAACTTAAATATGTCAAAAATTTAAATTATATTCGGGCTTACAGTTAATTAATTAATTATTTATATTACGACTGAGACTAAGCTTAGAAAAAAATAGAAAATTACTTTTTTAATTCAGGGGTTTTTCTGGACTTGCGGATTTAAATAGATTACTTTATTAACTAAAGAATTAATGTAATTTTAATAGTTAAATTAACATAGTTGAAGAGTAAACAAAAGACTTTTTTTATTATTGTTCAGTATGCGGGCAATCAGAGCTTATTGAATCAAGGGCTCTAATTTAGCGACCGCATGTCTGGCCGCAAATAAAATGAATTTATATTGCGACTTGTTTGCGTCGAGTTTTAAAAAGTCCCACGTCTTTTACTTGATTATTAGACAAATAATTTATTAGTCAATGCTGTGGTTAACTGGCGCTCCTTTTCTTATTTAATTTCATCTATATTATAATATTATAAAGAGAGAAAATTTGTATTTTTGTTTGTTTTGAAATAATTCAAGAACTACTGGGCCGATTTCAAAAATTCTTTTACCATTATAAACCTACATTATCCCTGAGTAACATAGGCTATATTATTTAAGACCACGCGGACGAAGTCGCGCACAACAGCTAGTAACAAATATAGTAGTAGTATTAGTTAGAGCGAAGATGGGCTCCATTTTCCGCAACTCCACGACTAGCGCGTATTTTGCGTGACTTCAAACATATCTTTGAATTTCTACAAATATAAATATATC
>QDHC01001036.1:312334-325764 GCA_013186455.1 Papilio dardanus tibullus | reverse complement strand
TAAAAGATTAACAAAAAATCTCTTAATGACTTGTTAAAATTGATGTTAACAAAAGTAACTACTACAATATATGAAAAAATATTACTTTTGCAGAAAATGCAATTAGTTAATGAGTCAATACAAGATTAATACAAAATACGAAAGTGTAAATGGATACTGAGCCATTTGACCTAAATAAAGTGACAGACGAAGTAAGCCTAACACCGTCACAAAATAGCCAATATCGGCTGACATCCGAAACTGCTTTCCTGCACGATTTAGGTCACTAAAACAACGTACAAAACTAATTAAATACAAGTGCAATATATAGAATCCAAAGCTATAATGTAAAAAGAAAAACAAAATAAATCAGACAAGGCAAATTATTGGGAGAAATAAACCATGGTTGTGGTGACAAAAGATATAAAATCCTCAATTGAAAAGTGAAATATAACGAACTGAAAGTTTATGTAACTTTTATATTATCTACGTTAGGAATGGTCCATAATCTTCATTCATACATTTATGACGAAGTTAATACTTACTGAAGTGGCATATAAAATAGTTTATGTGAGACACGACGTGATATGAAGTTTATGAAAGATTCACACGATTTACTATGTCTGCTGAACTTGCGTTTTTTATATGGTAATACTAGCGACCCGCCCCGACTTAAATCAGTATAATGCTGATACTAAATACTACAGTGTGTGCAATTTAAGCGCTAAAAATGTGTTAATTTACGACATCATATTAAAAACTTCTAAATTATCGGTGTCACTCTACTAAATATATTGTGAATGTATTATACTTGAAAACCATCCTTATGAATCACTCTACCTATTTCCGCATCAAAATCCGTTGCGTAGTTTTAAAAATTCAAGCATATATAGGGACAAACATAAAAAAGCGTTATTGTTTTATACTATGTAAGGATAAGGATAAGGATTATGCGGAGTGATGATGAAGACATGAAACAGAAATTATTGAAATTGTGTGTAATGTGGATGGATACAAAGGTAGAGAAATATGAAGATAAGAATAACGTAGGTTATCTATAGGTATCTTAATATTATAAAGAAAAAAGATTTGTAACTCAAGAACTACTGGCCCGATTTTAAAAAATCTTTGACCTTTAGAAAGCTACTTTATCCCCGAATAACAAAGGTCATATTTTAATAATTCCACGCGGACGAAGTCTCGAGCAATAGGTAGTAATTAACTAAATTAGTTAGACAATGGAATCATGAAAGTTAAAATTAAAGATTTAAATATGGTGACACTTGAAATAACTATAAAAAAACTACTATAAAATATCTTACTCGGTGTGCTCTTAAAACAATAGCAAACATTGAATTAAAAAGAAACTTCCCTTAGCAACGTGAAGAAAAGGGTGCAAATAAAGACTGCGCCGCAGGCAGGGGTGGAAGCCAAGAGGAAGGAAAGGAACAAATTATTAATCGCTTGTAGGATGCAAACGGCGCGCCCCGAGCAGTACAGCTTACAATAGCAAAGCTCGCACTAACGGATGCATTTTAAATATTAATACTATGATTTATACTGCTTTATGTTTGTTTTTAGTATTTGAAATACTCAGCTCCTTACCTAGCTTAAAGAAATATTAACTACAAGGAAAAAGAAACGTAACTTAAAAAACAAAAGCGCATCAAAACTTAACAAACTCTTATTGTTCACCGCCACTAACCCTATTACTTCATTAAACCGAATTCGCGTAAAAAACAGAGATTTTGCTGCGGCATTCGGCCGTTTTTTGCGTGACATCGGTCTCATGACGCCGTAGTGTTACAAGAAAGAAAATCTGAGTACAAATTACTTACTATTTTAGACGACTCTATAATTGTTGACGTGTTCATTTTTTAAAAATTAACACCAATAAAAATTCATTTAAAAATTAACACCAATAAAAATTCAAACTGGTGATTTGTTGTACGGTTAGTATAATCCGGCTATCCGACGCGGCTGCAGGGTACCGTAGGCGATAGCGGGCGTCGTCATATTTCCAAGATTACGTCCCGTCGGGAGCTTTCAATTTTATCAACATGATACGTTGCCCATACCAGCTTTAGATTACATTACCCACGTAGATTTCTGACGAAATATTGTTCTATCACTATAATAATGTTGACGATATTTTTTTCAATAGCGGTAACTTTTTTTGTGGATTTATTAGAAAGTTCTAAGGTCTTATTAAGTAGGTTTATGTAACTTGCTGTCACCCGTGGCTCCGTCTGCGCGGAACAAAAAAAAACATAGTAAGTACAACATCTGTATTAAATACAACAAACGGTGAAGCCGTTTCGGAGATACCTTCAAACAAATATCAATCCATCCAAGATTCCTGAAATAAAACTTGTGTTATAAAGTTATAAGTGACTCTTACAAAGCTCATCAAGGAGCGAAAGCTTTTTCTAAAGTTCTAGTTATGTTAGTGACATAGTAACATATATGCAAACCTAATGCCTTTGATCCCTGTGGAGCCTCTCGTTGACACGATGACGGAATATCCTTTGATAAATGCAACTGCAACAAAGCAGCCAACCTCAAAGAACCTCGCCAACTAAATTGAACATCTGTATGCAAAAGGAACAAGCTACTTTAATAATGCACTTTGATGAAACTAAGTACTTATTATAAGCTATTTCCAAATATTGTAAAATGTAAGAGCTCTTGAAAGTGAACATGTACTACATACTTATGTAATACTAGCTGTTGTTCCCGACTTCGTCTGCGTGGAATTGATAAATATAGCTTATATTACTCGGGAATATTGTAGCTTTCTAATGGTGAAAGAATTTTTGAAATCGGCTCGGTAGTTGTCGAGTTATTTCAATATATACAAAAATACAAAAGTGGTCCTCTTTAAATAGAGTATATTTTATTGTTTAATTATTTGAACACAAATAAGTTTACAATTTACGATGATTAGAAAAACCCACAGCCCTTATCCATTCCTATTGTTAATTATGTTTTATTTATTATTAGGGAAAGTGTTTAATTATACGAACTACATCATAAAATGTAAGCACATAAATCGTCAAATAACAGCCAAGTTTCCCCTTTATACGGTTCACGACGGATATGCTTCCGTTTTGACACCATTGTAATTGTCGTGGGAGATGTGTTGGCATTAACCATATTGTTCTGTAATCATATGAATTATCCGTACAGCTGTCTCGCTTTGACTCATTTATTTTAATGTTGTGAGAAAGAGAAATATAACAGTAGAGAAGTAAATATTGATGGACCGGTAGCCGTGCTTGCATGGATGTGAGAATTTCGTTTGATTATTGGATATGGTATGTAGCTTATTTGATTCAAAATCTTGTTTAATTGTGTTATAGATAAAGGGACTTTTTATGAATTAAATGTATTACCTTGTTTAAGGTGTAATAGTACAAAATTATTTCACAAACTAAACATAACAACTTGGCTAATGATATAAACTAAAGCAGGAAAAACTTCTTCTAATCATGCCAAGAATACAATGTATCAACATTCTCAATACATATACAGTATCTCTGTCATAATACCGCATCCATAAATTGGAAATACTTTCCAACATCCGTGACAATATGATGATGATAAACAATAATTCGAAACGCTATTGTAAAGCCATCGCTCCTATCTCCGACCAAAGCAAACAATACAGCGCGCGTAATTGCATTGTTCGTGGTCACGAGCAGCTTAATTACAATAAAGACGTACTTATAACAATAAATAGTTGCATTTACGGTTAACCAAAATGTGAACGTTAAAAATAATATTATAGTAAATTGTAAGCTATATGATTTTGCAACGATTTTTTATTAAATTTTATGGTGATATCCTTAATGAGGCTATTTTTACTTTCTTTAGTAATATTACAAGTAAACAAATAAAAAAACAATTGTAATTAGACATGTCTATAGACCAAAACTATATTTACTAACTAATTTTAAGTATGCTTAGTATCAATAATCAAAATATTCGGTTAAACGTTGTACAACGTAATCCATACATACAGGGGGCTTACCCAAAGTACATTCGCTACGAAGCGATTCTATAACGAACGTCAAAAATGTATGAAACTCACAGTGACGTTCGATATCTCGACTTATCGAATGTCAATGTCAGATTCATACATTTTTGTCGATTCCATCAGCGATGCTGTTCGAAAAATACTTTGGGTAGCCCCCCAGGGGTGCAGCGTGTCGAAACTATGACGTGTCTATAAGTATTTAATAGCAATTACACGCACTTTAAAGGGAATACCGAGTGGTCCTAATTGTTAGTGGGGATAGCTCGTGACATGGCACGTCAAATGAAATTGAAATGCGGTCTTCAAATATTTAATAACGACCAATGTATTTAGTGAATGAGGATTGACGCGTGACATTTTATCATGCAGACAATTATATTGTCCAGGAACTTTTTATTATATTAACTTAAATTAAGTCCGTCGGAACAATTTATGTCCGCATAAGTCGCCATCTATACATATGCTTTACTTTTAAAAATATGTTTACTGGGATGAAAGAAATCATATAAACAATGTACAACAGCGGTAGAGCCCGTTTTTACATCATCGCACGAATTGGCCGGCTCGCCTGGTGAAATACAACGACCACCCAGAAGACAGATCTCAAATGGAAGCTATTCCGTGTTTTGTCTGATAAGTGTGGTGCCGGAGTCCTAACTTTAGTCCCTTTTCTCCTCCTAACGCTTCCTTATAAGGAAATAATGGGAAGAGGAAGTAGATTGGCGGAGGAGGAGACGCATAGGAAGAAGTATTATTCTCTCGCTGTGCGTCTCCTCGTCCGTAGATTAAGGGTAGGCAACGCATCTGCAATTGCAGATGTCTAATCGAAGGGGTCGCTTATGATTTTTCAGCGAATCCCGGTGGCCAATTGCTCGTTTGCCACTTTGTGCTATAAAAAAAAGAACACGTATATTTCATCTCTTTCCAGCTACCTTTAATATTGTAATTAAATGTTTAATAATAAAACATCAACGGTTTTACTGGGTTACTGTTTGTACGTACGAGTATCATTTTTTTTAAACGTTGGCAGCTGTTATTACCAGCTTTGTGTTGGTCATTACTCATTACTGTTCAACATTTGTTCCTGATTACAATTTCAAATTGAAAAATTCACAAAGAGCAAGTTATAAAAACAGACAGAAATTTTTTCGCACTCATGGCCCTTTCATGAGCATTAAATCGTTTCGTAAATAAGAATGATAAAACAACAAATTAACATACAAAAATTTAACAAAAATTAAACTGTATTAAAATCGGCTTTATTTTACATCGTTTTTATTGTTTTAACTACAAATTGATTTGCTTATCAAATTAGAACGCGTTCTACAAATATTATAATTACTGACTACGTTCTTATTGACCGTATAAAAAACACTTAAATCTAATCTTTATCGCCGTTTTACAAATCCTTAATAATGGAGGCAATAAATTTTAACATCTGTACCGAGCACGTCCTTTAAACGGGCCGGTGGTGAGATTAAAAAGATTTTCAGTGGACCCTATAAGGGCTATAAAGGCGGCAGTTAAATTTAAATCTCATAGATTAAAGGCGATCAGCTGTCAGAAGCAAACATTACACATTCGCACTTTGCCGTACGTTCTAATCCTGCTCTTGAAATATGCTAGGGGCTCCCGGCGCACCGTCCGGGGGTCGAACGCGCCCCGGGATATTGTCCAATTCACTGACAACATCTAGCTGAAGATTAACGCTCCGATACCTTCATCTTTTTAAAGGGGACACCGGTTTTAGGTAAGATGAAGATATACATAGAGGTGATGAAAATAAATAAAAAACCTCTCTACGTGCTAATTCGACTTCTATTCACAAAGTCACAATCAGCAATGAGGCTAGGTTAGGTTAAAAATCAAGTTGTAATGTTGTTTTTTACATAATATGATTAATTAAGGAACCCATGTAATTATTGCTATGTATTTACTCCATATATTTTTATATTTTCTTTTATGCTTTTTATCACATTATTTGGATCAGCTCTATGTAATTCTTGAGTGTCGTCAGTCCCCGCGGGGCAGGGTTACGAAAATTAGACCCCAGGGAGCTAACTGCATCCGACCTGCATATGCGCATTGGATTGGTCTGCATTATGCAATACGTACTTATAAACTTTAAGACGTTTCTTAAAAACATAAACGTTTTTGAAAAAAACATTTTATAAAATGATGATATTTTATTTTATTTTATTAATCTGTTTTATCAAATATTATGTAAATTGATTTGCAAGCTTTTTAGTTTACTATATTATTATTAGAATTATTTTCATTTTTTTTTATATTTAAATACTACGAGTATTTCATTCTCTATTTTGGTGGCAAAGTTAACTTTTACTAACATAATAGCACGCATAAATAAAATAAAAAAAATTGCTTATAAAAATAAATGATGCTTCACTCTTATTGAAAGCATCCACTAGCATCTAGCATTCGCAATGAAGTTATCAAGGTTCGGGGTCACAACACCGCGGGGACCCCATTTGAAGCGCGACAAAAAACCCAACCTAACGTTCGTAGGGGAGATCAGCAAATAGTGAATAATATATTTCATACAGTTAAAAGTTTAAACTCCCTCTATTGACTAAACAATTGCCGAGCGACATGACAAATGTTCTATCAGTTACAGAGAAGGTTTAATAAATCATATTGCATTGATAAAGTGAACTGTACGTGGAACATATTAAGCCATTAGAATTCAAGATGTGAGTGACAGAAATACGTGAGTAAAATCAAAGATTATTTGGATTACTTCGGAGACTCATAAAGTACTTATTAGTTAGACGAATTAAGTGATACAATGATAGTTCATGTTTGCACCTTCATTATGTTTCTTACTAACCATTATTTCTGCTCAGGAGGTTCACCCAAAGCACATGCACTACAGAGCGTTTTCGATAGCAACAATGTATGGAACTGACAATAGCGATATCTCACACGTGACAAGTACATGACTTATCGAATGTCGTATTCATTTGACATTTTTATTGATTCCATCAGCAGTATCGCCAATCGAAAGACGCTTTTGGTAAACCCAGGTCTCCTCGTCTTTATCTACAATTAATACCAAAATTAGGTTTTCTCGAACTTTCCTTTCATATTTAAACAATAGCTCGATAACGACTTTCTTTATGTTATTGTCCTTAATATTATATTAATGAAAGTTCTCTTAAATTAGTTGTTCAAGAAATCGTGACGCCACTTACTTTGATCACTCCTTAGAGAATTCCATGGAATTGTTTTCCTGTGAATCGTCCCAAGAGAACCATTGTGGAATTAAACGAGTGGAAAGTGAACGAAGTCTTATTATAATTCTGCTGTAGTTTGACAACTTACAATATAAAGCAACTAACTAGTGACAAAGCCCATAAAAAATAACTAGCATATTTCTTTCTCCGATTTAAGGTTCGAGTTTAAAAAGTCCAGTATTTTGAAAAGTAATAAAACATATTTATCAACATTAAATTAATCAGTAGGACTATGCAAATAAAATTAAATTTACTAATTATAAAAAAAGTTATAAAAAATAAATCTTGAAAGAAAAATAGAAGCTTCAAAAGTTACTTACTTTTGAAGCCTTTATATTTCTAGCGTGATTTTTTCTAGGAGCGTAGTTTAATAACAAAGCTAGGGTATGAGATAATAAAAGTTCTTGTTTAGTAACACAAGGGTGAAGAGTTCTAAACGCTAGGCGATGAACCGCGGCAGCACACTTGGCTTTAATCAATGAAGTTCTGAAGCGATAGGTCACCACAAAGGAACTGGTTGAGTCCCAGAGCGCGGACTATGCAACTTGACTTAAGTCATAAGCTACAGTTTTCATTTAATCTTATCTTGCTTCATTAAAGTTGAGAAAACAAAAGACGATGCTTATTTGTTGTTAGAATCATTTAGATTATTATAACTCGATACATTATTATTTGAATTTTGTGATGATTTAATGTAGTTTTATAGCTTTATCAAAGTCAAAGTTGGTCACAGAATACACTTCGATTACCGATGTTCAATAGTCAACTTTAAGGATATCTATAAATTGTTGCATTATTTTTTTTTTATAAAAATAACCTGGTATAGTTTATTTTCGTTATCAAGGAAGTAGCTGGTAATTCTGTATTGAAGGTATGTCAAATTTTATCGATGACGTGGGCAAATAACTGCGCCACAATTGTTTGATAGGTGAGCTCTTATCGCCCGTGACTCGGGTCGGAGGCGCAGCTGCATTCTACTGTCGACTCGTTTTTAAATTGTGGTAGTTTATAGGGTTGCCATTTAATATATTAAGTTTGATTAATGAAGAATGAGTTGCTAAATTCCGTGCCATTATTGTGGTTTAAGTGTTAGTCGAATTCAATAAAGTCTTTCGGAAAATTATCAAAATTGCAGTCCATGTCATCGTCGTGTCGAATTGCACCATTAGACAAATCGCTGGGAGTTTCAAAGAATATAAATAAAAGGAAAGCGAAAAGGTATTGCTATTATGTGAAGGGTACCCAACAGGTGTAGGCAAATACAGAAATATAGGAAGTTATTTCTCGCTGGTACCTTATAAGATTGTAAATTAAGCTACTGTTCCACTAACAAATAATCTATCTAGTTGTGAACTTTATGAGGGCGACAACCCTAACGTTTACATGAAACAGGACTGCGCCTACCGATAGATTTCAATGAATAGAGGAATCGCGGAAATATTGCTTCTCCAACCAGAGAATGCTATTTCCTTGCGAAACAATACAATGAGAGAATTCAGCGACTGCATCACCGCTTTCTATTGTATAGGATACTCCAGACCGCGTAAGGACAAGAATAAAAAGTAGACTTGTATTGTTTCAGAATCAGGTCAGTAAAGGCTTAGTATTATATTGTTAGTTGCAAAGTGTGATGCAATTTATGGCTTATAGGTTTCACAGCAGTTTTTATTTCGGTATCTTGAACAAACGAATGAATATTATTATTCTGCGTTTTAAATATAGAAAAACAAACTTTGTTTTGTATATTTCATGATGTCATAAGCAGTAATCCCAAGCTTTATGGGGTTTCCCAAAGAGCACTTAATAAAGGAACTTTATTAAAGAGTTCTGCAAGTGAAGACGGTGCGAATTTGACAAGAGAAGAGGAAAACTTTAGCGATTCGGTTACGTAAGGCTATAAAAATAAAAAGCCGGAATGTCGTCAAGGGAAATGATCTCGTAGACTTTCCGGACCAACTTGAATTACATGTCGCCTTCCTATTCATAAACGTCATTATATTCTTTCATATCTATTACGCTCATACCGAAGTTTTATCAAAGAAAAAAAAAACTTCATATGATAATAAGCTTATTATTATTCATATCAACTACAATATATTGTTAGTTAGTTCGACCCACGATGGCCTCCATTTTTCCGCAACTCCACAAATATCGCGTATTTTGCCTGACTTCACACATATCTTTGAATTTCGTCGCCGATATGTGCAGGTTGCATCAAGATGTTTTACTTCACCGTAAGAGGGTTGGGTAAATATTTTTTATAACTGCAGTTCTTTAACCAACAATACTAATTTCTTTTTCACAATAATAATGAACATTAGAACCGATGCTATTTACCCGAACAATTTTAGGTTAGGTTAGGTTAGAAAAAAGTTATTTTCTTACTGTAGCAAATATCAGTAGCATTCCAATAGTAGGCAAAATAAATCATCTGCACTCGTTAAGTGTCAATATTCGGCGTTGTCGCTGACCCTCGGAGCAAATACAAAGCTTCGTTAAATCACCCTCCTGCGATTACTAAAGGCAACTGCAACACGCGGGAATGCATCGTCATGTACGCGTTATGAAAATAATCCTATTCCATATTCTTTTTTTAACATATGGAAAGATAAACGCAATTTTGCTATACGATGAAGCTATTTACTTACTTTAGAAATGGCATTGATTCAGAGATTTTAGTGATATTTTTGAAACACTTGCAAACAATTCCTCATTTTGAAGACGCGGTTGCTTTAAAAAATTAAATACCATTGATTTACCATTAAAATTTTAGGTTTAGCCAATTATCCTATGTAAAGATAATCGCCCGTTTATTTTTTTGGCAAAATCTATAAAATACAATTTATTTTTACAACTCCGAATTCCCATGTTGAAGATATTTTACCATGTGTCAATTGTGAAACGAAATATTGTATTGTAGTTGTCGCATTATTTGGGGTGGCAGCCCCTGACCTTGTGACTCAGAACATCTTAATCAGGGGTGCCTCATTAAGTCACACGCCTCAATCGATACCCACAGTGTCATTTTGTGATACATTTGAACGTTAGACGACGGAAAATCTAATGGTAATCGATACTATTGATTCCTGCAAAGAGAGTGTGGTAAAATACATTTTGCGTGTATGTGAAATTTGTTTTTTTAATTGCTACGAGTAAAGAAGACTTTTGTTAAACAACCACCAAAAAACGCAGAGAATATTTAAGTAATAATGTATTTCCTATTTCTATACTAATATTATAAAGAGAGATACTTTGTATTTTTGTATATATTGAAATAACTCAAGAACTACTTTGCCGATTTCAAAAATTCTTTCACCGTTAAAAACCTACACTATCCCCGAATAACATAGACTATAATTTATAATTCCGCGCGGACGAAGTCGCGAACAACAGCTAGTTTAATATAAGTATCTACTTTATTAAGTTGAAATACGATAGAAAACAGAAAGAGTTACTCAATATTTTGCTTGGAGCGATTAGTAATTGAGATCGCTGTGTCTATCTACCCCAATTAATTTAAACACGCAAAGTTTATACTCTACCACACGTCTCGTCAAATTACATTACATGTTGCTATAACGCCTTACTTGTGACGTTTGATTGACATTGTAAGACGAGATTCAATGTGAAGTATTAATTACACTACCATACAATATTACAGATGTCTGTCTGTGCGCAATGAATTTGAACGATACGAAATGATATAGTAATTTTTCGTGATTTTTGCTACGTGATATACATATTGTTCGTGAGAAACGGGATTCTTACCACAATTTAGCTAGCAGGGAGCCCAATCAGGTAAATCGTGTTAAGAATCCCGTTTCTTACGAACAATATGTTAGTAATTTTTGTTTTTAAGATGTCAAAGATCTTAAAAACAAAAATTATAGATTTCTTACTAAGAAACATTTTCTCCTTCCTTCTTGATTGCGTGCGAAAGCTCAGTTTAAAGGGTTGGAGGAAATTACCGTTCTAACAGATTCGATAAAAGGC
Organism: Papilio dardanus tibullus; assembly: GCA_013186455.1. Lineage (NCBI taxonomy): Eukaryota > Metazoa > Arthropoda > Insecta > Lepidoptera > Papilionidae > Papilio > Papilio dardanus. The sequence continues at coordinate 314,499 of QDHC01001036.1, read as the reverse complement.
AAACATGAAAACTCTATATGAAGGATTCGATATTTGTCTCTGGTTTATTTATGGTCAATAGGGAGGTGGGGGTGTGTGTCACGTGCTGTTAATGCGGCCTCTAGCGGACCCAGTGGTCATTATCCCTTACGATGTGGAATTGCTTTGTGTTATTGCGTATATCACTTAATTAGATACTTTCCATTCGTGATTGAAACAAGGATCATTTAACATGGAAAATCATAACACATTTTCAACTTTGTTCCGTTACAATAATTATTTTGTGGGATAATTACACGATTAAAGGTATGTTTACCCGAATAATTTATTAAAACAGTGATAGACCCCGTTTCAACATCTTCGCACGAATTGGCCGGCTCGGCCGGTGAAATACCACGACCACACAGAAGACAGGCGTGAAATGGAAGCAATTACGTGTTTCGTCCGACGAGTGTGGTGCCGAAGGAATCTTTTTAGTCCACTTTCCTTTCCTATCCTTTTCTTAAAAGACAATAATGGGAAGGGCAAGTGGATATGCAACGCATCGGCAATTGCAAATGTCTATGGGCAGCGGTCGCTTCGCTATTTCAGCGAATCCAGGTGGCCGCTTGCTCGTTTGCCACTACCAATATTTTATAATATAAAAAAATACTTATGTACAATAAATATTACATTCTCTATTTTACCGAACCGAAAAAAACTATTTATTGAAACATATTCAAACATCAAAAACACTTCACTTGCATATCTTTATTTGTTTAATGTAGTATCAAACGTTATTTTCAATGAGGCAACACTTAAATACTCATGTTATTTGTAACAATTATAAAGTGACAACACCGACGCCTCGTTGCCACATACCAGTTAGATTAATGCGCGACAAAGTTTCGTAAAAGCATTCCGTAGTTAAGTTACTTAGCCGACAGAGAGCTTATAAGTAAACAGTTACTTATTTAAATATTCGTTTATTAATAGTATTATCGAGTATTAAATATATTTCTATTTCAGCTTAAGTTTTTAGGTTATGTTCCCTACCACTTTTACAAAAAATTTCATTATATTTAAAATGCGAAAGTTTATGTGGACGGATGTATTTTTGCTACTCCGTGGCTTCATTAGGCTGAATTCGCGATACAAAACGGACTTACGCAAAAGCAAAATCTCCGTTTTTATCGCGAACTCAGTCTAATGAAGCCGTAAGCTTAGAAGGTATCTTCAGAACGTCGCCAAGGAAATTGATGTTTGGCACAGAAGTAGAACAAACACCGGTAGAACACGCGGGCGACGGCTAGTATGTCATAAACATAATATTTATTACCGCAAGAAATATTTCTTATTACATTTACCGTAACATTTTTACGTTTATCATTTTATTATGCGGGATAGTTAAAATTTCATATTTTTTATGATCATATTTAGTTACTTTTATTATTTTATATTTAACCAATTTCGACACGTTTTTATAATGTTATTATTTTTTCATTATTCAAATTAGATCTTATGCTTATTAACAAGGTAAATATTGAAAAATAAGTCATCCATAGGATTCTCAAATTACATATCCTTTATTTGTTTTTAGTGTATAAAGTTTGTTACTTTTTTGGCTTTAGGAAGCGCTTGTTTCAATCAAAAGTTATATCCAAGTTAGTCCGACTAGTTGTGAGTTGTTAGGAAAACTTATAGCTTACGGATAAGTAAGAAAACGATTTCTGAACTTTATCGGCTTTAGCCGGAGTTAGAAGGATGCGGTTCTGATAGCATACGTCAACAAGTTTTATTATAGCTGTTGTTCGCGACTTTGTCCGTGCGGGATTAAAAAATATACTATATGTTACTCGGAGATAATGCAGCTTTCTTACGGCGAAAGATCAGACTAGTAGTTTTTGAGATATTTAAAAAAAATACAAAGTTTCTCTCTTTATAATATTAGTATGAAGTATAGATATTTTTTTATTTAAAAATAAACTTAGCAATAAGTTAACTCAAAAACTATAAACCAGTGTTAAATACCTTACTACTTAGGTATTTAGAAGAAAACGTTTAAACTATACTAATATTATAAATAAGAAAACTTTGTATTTTTGTATATACTCGTATTGTAATAACTCAAGAACTACTAGCTACATTAACCCCGAGTAAGATAGGCTATATTATTTAATTCCACGCGGACGAAGTCGTGAACAACA